>WYDI02028397.1:5749-24223 GCA_009867235.2 Psittacus erithacus
GCGTGCTTTCCAGGAGAATCTGCTCCATGATCCTGCCAGGCACAGAGGTGACACTGACTGCTCTGTAGTTTCCGAACAAGAAAAACAATGCACCAGCAGCTGGAGTCCAGCACAGACCATAAGGACCAGCCAGTGCCAACAGCAGGAGGAAGCAAGGGCTGATTGCCAGTGTGTGCTCATCAGCCAATGCACAGCCCGCTCAGCCCGGGCCTAGCTCAAGTGGCTTGTGAGCCTGGCACTCGCGTCTGAATGGCAAGCGCTGGAGGAGCTGTCACAGGCCAGGACGCTTGTTTGCACAGGCCTGCGTCTCTGTGCGGGGAGAGAAGGCAGAGAGAGCAAGAGTCCAGCGCCAGGTACTGGACGGACGGAACACGTGTCTAAGCGCTGTTGCCTGAAGGATCCACAGCGAGAGAGGAGTATCAGTATCCAGAGCGGGACTGTGAGCCTCGGGCTCGTGTGCCCAGGTGCCAGCAGCTAGGGACACCTGGGACCAGCTACTAGGTAAACTATGTCTCAGGCCAGCTGCCAGTGGATTGAAATCATGTGTGCAAAGCAGGGGGTGCTGGACATTCAAAGTATGAGACAGAAGGAGTGTCTAAGCCCAGCCGCTGGAGGGAGCCACCACCTATATACGTTAACAGGCCTTCATCCTGATCACCCAGAGATGGGAACAGGATAAGGCCATTAGCTCTAATTGTGTTTTTATGAGTGCTGAATGTTGCCTCCTGTGTTGGTCTTCCTGGCTTGCCAAATGTTCCCCAGCCCCATCACTAGATAGAGCCAGAGGCATGGAGTTGCAGCAGCTTACATGATGGGTTTTATTTGCTTCTTCTATTAACCTTCTTGTATTTCACATGCAAATTCTTAAACCGCAGACACGAGTGGCACATAAAACCTTTCCACCAAAGCACTGCATTAACCACTAGCTTTCTTCTTCTGCAGGCATTCAGCCCACCAGTTCTGGGCAGACAGTCCTCATTCTTTTACGTGACTACCTTTTAGTAGGTGATGTGAATTTTCAGCCTGCTTCCATCATAACCACCTTAACATTATGGTGATGCAGGGGTTAAATGTGACACAGAATATTAGTGTCTGCATGTTGCTGGCTCCATGCAGAACACAGCTGACCAGCTTACAATAACCAGGGGTTTCTTAATACCCTAACTTAGCCCTACAAAGAATCTTTTCCTCTTCTTTCATGTGCCTTTAGTTCCCACAGGCCTCCATTATGAAGGTTTCAATCAAATGCTGTTGACATATACTTGAATTCAAATATTTGTGCTATTCATGGTGAAATGCGCATTCAGCTAACTGCTTGGCTGTGTCAGGGTTCTTTTGATCAAACTGAATAAAAGACATTACCAGGTATTCTGCATAGCCCCAGGTCATACAAAGGAATTCACCAGCACAGGGACCACATGCATCATGAAGTGTACATTCTGCCCAGGGTCCCAGCAGACAGAAGGAAAGATTCTGCCAGGGCAGGTCTTTCTCTGACTTTAGAAGCCTTTAAGGGCACTATTTAAGCGGAAGGCAGAGAGAGGTAGGTAAGTGTATCCAAGTAAGATGATTCTTGTGATCCAGAGAGTGAAGTGCAGGCTGCACACAAACACATTACTCTTTCATTGCGAATGTTTAATTTTTGTCCTCTTCCCTGAAGACTGTAGATAAATTTTGGTGTTCTGTTTAACTCTCATTACCCTCCTCAGTGATATCTCAGTGATAGGAACCTCACTGTCCTTCTCAGACTCTTTGCTATGCCTGAGCAATGCGTGACGCTAAAGCCTGTTGATATTACACTTTAGCTGCTTTTTTGGCCAGAGTAATGCAGAAAGAGATTCTGCTTGCTCGACTTTCCACCCCACGGTTGCACATATGTCTTGATTCTTCTTGTGCTGTTACTCCAGTATCCATGCTTTGTAACTCACCTTCCTGGCTTCTTCAGCCACCCCTGTTACATGCCACTTTTCCCACTGTAAAAGTCAGCTTTTGGTGCTGCAAAGCCTTTTTGCTGCGTACGGTTCCCTTCCAGCTCTGAAAGTCACATTACATCAAAAGAGGGCACTCTGGCACTGCGGTCGCACCGGCATGGGTGATGTTAGTACAACAAATGGTCTGGAGTTGAAGAGCTCTGACCAATTACTGTTCATCAGTGGGTAGTTAATTCTCCAGTTTAGCAACTGTCTGCCTATGTTAAGAAGCCTTCTTGATAAATGGATGGCAAAGACATCCTCCTCAGGGGAGTGTCCTTCCTTAAAGTTACTTTAAACTGTCCACTACTCAAGCAGAAATTAGCATTTCCATCAGTGGCTAGAACACATTCAGCCTGTCTCATCCTCTGCTGCTCCTTCTGCTTCCTCCTGCCCAGCAGTGCCAGCAGATGGATGGGGAGGACAGCGCAATGAACTCCAACAGGGAACTTAAAACTAACCTGTCAATGAGTGAGGAGTGCCGGTTTTAACCTAACTAATTGCCTAGCCCCACAACCAGTATAATGCCACAGAGGTGGGAGCACACGGCAGCTGTCAAGGAGTACACCACTGCTGCCAAGCATGGCATGGCAGCATGGTGAAGCCCTGCCTGCGCTCCTCCCTCAAAGTGTGTGTGCTGTGGACCTGCAAGGACAGATCCAGGATGACTCCGCTGTGCTTTCATCTCTCTTGGGCAACATGAGAGCTTTGCTTGAGACCCCTGTGGCCCAGCCAATTGCCTGAGAGCTCTGCTGGCCTTTTACCCACATACACCTTTTCCTCATTTCTCTCCTTATGTCTGCTCCATGTCTCCAGATTCTACTGTTACTTTTTATTCCATACTTACTGAGGAACGATAATGTGTTTGAACTCACTTAGTTCATCCTTGTGTTTTTTTCACTGTGATTCTTGCTATTCATACTTAGGGTTTCCTTTCATCTTCCTAAGCCTTCTGCCTGAGCACAGATACCCACCAGAGATCACATCCGTGTGCCCTACTTCAGACTGTGGCAAATCAGGTTTGGGATCAACATTTAGAGTAAACTCAGTTTTTCACTGAGCCACTATCAATAGCCACTCAGTTTTACTTCTGGGTTCACCACATACAACTTGCTCTTTTGGTGATCAGGCTCCCTACCTGCTCTTCACAGCTGATACTCCCCAGCATAAAAGGAGCAGAAGCTGAGCTGTTTAGGTGACTCCTATGATGATGGTATCCTGTAGCAGGGGATACATCTTGGAGAGAAAACTCCTGTTCCCTCATCTCTGTTTCTAGTATTGTATTATTTTATTAAATAAACATACAAGCATAAAATACAGGGACAGTTCTTGGAGTAGAGACCAAACGCACCTCTGGCTCCAAGCCTGAGGGTCTTGCCTGTTCTGACTCTTTTTCTGCATAATGCCATGTTTCAGAGGGAAAGTGGGTAACAAGAACCATTCCTTCAATTTTCTCCTAGAAAGACATGGTGTGATGATTTGAAATGCACATACTTCCTGGAAATGAAGAGAGAATTCGACTGGCTATCTCACTTCTTCAGCATATGTTTCAGTCACTGGACTAATATGGACCTGGGGGAAAATGCTGTTGGATATTCGGAGAAGCTCAGGTTTGATGGCGTACATTACACTCAGAAAACTCCCTTGACCAGGGTCTCCATGTGTCATAGAGAAACACTGATTATCTGGATAATTGTTGGACTTGAGCTAGCTCTTCCTAAGCCCCCCACACTGTTCTTATTCTAGCTGACCTAGAACAGAATCAGGACTTTATGATACATTTTCACGGCAGAGTAAGACAAACCCAGAGCACTAGCTTAGCTTTCAGACCCCAGCCACTCACACTACATAACTGCTAGCACAGTTTTGGGTCCTGCTAAATAGTTTATGGGAGGGCTTTGGTGCACCACAAAGCAATAGCATACACCGGGATTCATTAGCAAGGACAGAACAGACGAGACTATCAGAACTGGTTCCCTGCACTCTTTGCAGCCTTCCTCTCCAAGTTTTATGCTTCAAACCACATTATACACCCTAACCTCACACTGCACAGCAGGCAATGCACACTCTTCTAGCTTACAGCATCTTCTTTGTGTCAGGCACTATGAACTGGAAAAGCACACATGCAGAAAAAAACCAAAATCAACCCCCCTATGTCTTCTATCTCTTAAGGCCAGATAGTGCTCACATTAAAACCAGCGGAAACGCAGAGTTAGGAGTAAGATAATGGGGACATGTGTGGTCTGTGCTGCATGGACACATGGCAGAAAGCAGTTCCTGGCACTTTCATTTGTAGTACAGATGTAGCCGATGCATCATCTGAACCAAAAGCCCAAATAAGCTGGTCCCAAAGTGCTGCAAGGGGGGCAGCAGAAGGGATTTTTTTATCATGAAACTGCACGAGTGACATCTGTCACTTCTCTTCTGCCACCAACAGCCACCCCAGCCGAGTTCTCACTTCGCACAAGGCGAGACCTGAATAGCATACTCTCTAGGGAAGAGTAAGCTGGGAAAGGTAACCTGGGTACTTTGGATTGTTTAAATAATATAATAACACAATCACATCATAGTTGTGTAATACATTGTACAAATATATAATATGCCCCAAATATATCAAATATTTATAATAAATGTAATATGTAATGCATTATAATAAAGTTATAATTTATGGTATTTGTAAAACTGTCATGTCATGTTACCATATTCAATGCTTGCATTGAAAACACAGTAATTTCTTTACAATTATGTAAGGAAAATGTCCCTATGGAGGGAGGTAAACAGTGGAACAGGGGCCCAGAAAAGTTGTGGGATCTCTGTCCTTGGAGATGCTCAAAATGTAAAAGCCCTGGTCAAAGCTGTGAGCAAGCTGATGTGCCTCCTTTGAGGAGAAGATTACACTAGAGCCCTCCAGAGGTCCTGTGCCCATGTGTGTGACTGATTTTTTACTTTGGGGAGCACTGCAGCCACAAAATAAACTATAGTATGCACATGCCAAGCAGACTGGAAATTCCTCTCCAGTCTCTGGAGATTACCATTTCTCCAATGCATCTTAGATATCCTGTGACATGGGTTGTAAATGAAAGGAGAGAGAGGAGAGAGAATTAAAGATCAAGGATCAGATGCTGAATCCTGCCTGCTCAGTTGCTGGTATCGATTCAGTTTGTAACTGTGCATTCACATTAACAGTAGACATTCTTTGTGCCAGTGGTCATGGTCAAACAAGGCTAAGGCAGTTTCAGTTTGACAATACTTAGAACTCAGTAGCTCTTGCAAATGAAAGGCCTTACCGTACCAGACATAGAGAGGCAAGCCTCCAGCTAGCCTTCACATGACTATGAAGTACAGGATGAGACCTTATGTTAGCAATACTAACCAAGCAATGAGGTCAGCATAGGGGAATGGGGAAAACTGAACTTTGCTACAACTAAATGTCATGTTGATAAATGCAATTTCACTGGTTTTTATAAACAAAATTAAACTTAATTTGCTTCACAGTAGCTAATGTGCCGTTAATTTAAAACCCACAAAATAACTCACTGGACACAGTTAATAGTCAGCAGACCACATAGGCCAGGCTTTGAAAGCATTTAATATTCACTGAAGTGCTGCTTGTATCCAATTATAACTCTCTACTTGCCATCTTAATAATTTAAATCTGTCCACTCTTTAGAGAGAAAAAAATGCACTAATCAAAGACATGAATGCACCTTTTGCTTTTGACAGCATTAAATTAAAACTAAATGGTAGATCTTGAATGAGTTACTCTGCAAGAAAAAAGGCATTAATGAGGTAATTTCATTATAAAGGCTCATCCAAGCCTATGTGAAAACAAGGAAAGTAAATGGAGAGGAAAGCCGCTGAGGAAATTAGGGTTCCTTCCACACTAATTAATGTTTTGGGGCATTTAGTACAGGCACCAAATTAACTGCTCCAAAGAACTCCACTGGAAAAAAAAAATACATTGTCGCCCTGCCATGTAATTAGAAGACAGTACAAGAAGAACACTTAATGAGGATAAAGCCAGCCTTTAACTTATTCTGCTCAGCTTCTGAAAACATGCCATTGTGAAGGCCTAAGTTTAAGGAAGCACTAGGCGGACAATATAGGATTGTTTAGGTCCTTCTGTTCGATGAGCTGTAAACAGGTAGCCCTGAATGAGAGACTCTGAGACTCCTGGGAGGCCTGGCTTCCCAGAAAAAAAAAGGTCTTAAATGCATCCAGAGAGAAGGAAAGAAGGTGAATAGGCCCGGCACAGCCAGCGCAGTGAATGCTCACTGCTGTCTTAAGTGATTACATGATGTTGTGCCACCCCCTCTCATTGAGTTATCTTTACACTGCTTTTGTCTCCTCTAATTGGAGCTGATGAGGTGCTAATTGGTTGCTTTTTTAAAAAAGCACTGCTTAAGCACTGGCAACCAGAGTGAGGCAGCGTGAGCGGAGTTAATGAGGCCTCGGAGAGCAAAACCCCACAGAAATCCCCGACCAGCCTCAAAACCACCAAACCATTGTGTACACATACATCTACAGGCATGCCTTCCTGTTGGTATAAACAAAAACGTGAAGGGAAATGACTGAATGTAAGTACATGACCGTGAGGATTTGAGTTTGTGAAGAAGGGGCAACACCAACAATAAATACATCAATGCCCACTGCTTTGGCTGGCACTCTTCAACCTCAGGCTGGTGCTGGTGCCCCAAGCTGCCTGCACACCTCACTGCCTGCACACCCCACCGGCCATGGCAGAGGGTTGGAACTAGTTGATCTTAAGGTCCTTTCCAACCCAAACCATTCTATGATCCTATAAAGGCAGGCTAGTAAGTTGAATTGCCCCATCCCTGGCAGTGTTCAAGGCCAGGTCGGACAGGCCTTTGGGCAACCTGGTCTAGTGGAAGTGGTCTAGGGGTCCCTGGCCTTGGCAGGGAGTTGGAACTACATGAGCTTTAAGGTCCCTTCCAATCCCAACTATCCGATGATTCTGTGATTCTATGAATCATCTCACCTCACCTTGCTGCTCACAGACGAGCTGCTTGCTGTGGCCCCCTTCAGAGCTCAGAGAAGTGCCAGTGTTTTCTGGGTGTGACGGCCAGACCTTGTTACGCTGCCTGCTGCACACTGCAGTGGCTGTGGTGCCACAGCCATGAGGCAGATGGCACTGAGGTGGCAGCAATGCCTGACAGGTCTGCTCTGCAGGCTGCACCCTGTAAAACCACAGCCTCGATGGGCTGGAAAGGCTCCAAGTCATTTCATAAACATCTTTGCTTTTAAATTGGGATACAAGCAGCACACAACGCAAACACATAGAGCCATAGAACTGACTGTTAAACACAGTCTTCTGTCCTTTCTGATTTTGCTTACATGTAGTCACACAGACATGTGGGCATAGAATGCTTTTTCAGTAACTGCAAGGCTGCATTTTATAAGTGATGCCTTTGGGCAACAAGGGAGAGAGGCTGTCCAATTATAACAAGTTTGTTCTCTCTGTCATGAGCTCAGTACCACCAGGCAATTCTCTAAATCCTTCAAACCCCACGTGCTGAGCGGTTTCATACTGGACAAAAAGACAAAAGCAGTTGCATACCGGAAACTATAAAACCTACAGTCAAAAACCTATGGGAAGATAACCCACCTTAAAAGACTACTCAGATCATCTATTTATGCTGAAGAGAAATGAAGTCAGGGCTCCTACTTTCCTCATTTCTGGTGTTTTGTTGGGCTTTTTTCCTGGTTTGCCTGTGTATAACTGCAGTTAGAAAAACCAATTAGTCTGGAAACAGCCAGTTACTGGGGGATGTGTTTATGCTTGGTAATTTGTACCCTATTCACATTCTAAACCGGATTCTTTTCACTCTAATGCATGGTCACTGGCTTTTCTTTTGGTTGTCATGAAAACGAGGGATTTCTTGCTGGCTGGTAGAAAGGAACTTCCTATTGAACAAAGTTACCATTAATTCCTCTAAACATGTGTTCCTAGAGCCATCCATCTATAAAACAGGTAACAAAGCAGAGCCTGTTGCTTTAAAAAGTCCCAAAAGATACAGAGCTGAAAAAAGTTTGGATCCCTTAGGGTTAATTAAGCAAATATCTTTTGCTGTTGCTGTTTGATTTTCTTCTGCGATTCATGCACTTCAAAAACCTTCATGTGTTTTCCAAGGCAGGTACGACTGTGCTCGCAGAGATCTGCTATGCAAGCAGAGATCTGCACTGTTGTCAGTGCTGCCTGCTGCGTTCTCACCGAATGCTTGCAGGAGGTAGTCCCTCGGGTTTCCTTTGTTTCTCATGGGATTAATAGCTTCTGGTTTACCACAAGCCAGTGTGACATGGGTTGTGAAATTGCATGCTGTGCATGCCAAGATGTAATCCTTAAACGTGTTCTACCCTCTTTCTACTTCCTCCTTCAGTTTACTTTTTGCCTTGCTGATGATGATGGGAAAGATGCTTCCCAGGCCTCCTCCCTTCCTAATGAGCATGGACAATTGTGCACTAATTTAAACAGGAATGACCTTCATTTTCTGAAGGTGAAGGTGATCCTATTCTTAAGGAACAAAGAGGCAGGAAGGCTGGGGTCCTTCCCCAGCTCCTAGTATTCCCACTCTGGCTGAGCGGTGGCTTCTTCCCTATGCCTGCTGCTTCATCAACTGCAGCCTGGGGGCACATGAAGAGGATGAATGCAGCTCTACCAGTCCTAGGGAGTGAGAAAGGTAAACACCCCTTACCTGCACTCATGGGATGGTGTATCTCATCAGCTGCTGCTAAAGAGGGGACTAAACCTGCCTTAAACCACCTTCTCTTTTTGGTAGGTTTGGATCTGGACACTTTCTCTTTTCCTGCCTAAGTGGTGAGTAGTTTAGTGGTTGCAAAGTGCATAACAAAGGTATCAGGCAGGGTGCTGCAGTTAAGAGCCTGCTCCTTTGGTTTGTGGTGACTGGAAACAAACGGGTGTACTGGTAATGAAGAATACACTGGACAGCTCAGGGATGATTCTCCAGCATACTGCATGCACTGTTATTTACAAGCTCCACACTCTAGAAAAAGCAAGCAGTATCCCAGAGAAAGGTGAGAAGTGGCTCCTGTGATATAAACTCATTTATCTTCACTAGGGCTACTCTAGCTAACAGAGAATAAAAATGCAATGTTAGGAAATGCACATGACCTTCATCCTTTAGGTAATACTGGATGCTAAAAATATGAACTTTGTGGTCTCACACTGAAGTAGTTGCCATGTAGGCTGAAATTGGCTTTGTAGCTTTCAGGATGGTGTGAGTGTGTCCATGCGTGTGAGTGTTTGGTTTCTACACATTTCTTTGTTCTATTTCAGAGACCTATTCTCAATAAAATGAAATTGAAGGGGGCTTCTCTCTGACTAATTATTCCTTCAGGTACCAAAATCAGAAAGAACTCCTATCTGTTGTCATATAGAAATTATAGGGGGAAAGCATGCAGTGCGCATGCTTGTGTTGAAAACAATCAGGATGGCTCTCCATCCATCAGCTTGCTTTAGGGATTGCTGGGATTACTCCTTACATTGTCCTCCCCATTGAGACTGGCAGTTGCGTTGCATTACACAATGAAGAACCTGAAAACATGTCCAGCTGCTAAGGGAAGGCCTACTGTCAGAAGGTGGATAAATACACCAGAGAAATCAAACAAGAGAAAGAAGGGAGGTGAGGTAAAACAAATGAGAGAACAGAAGTGTAGCAGGGGCGAGGCTCAAAGTCAGGGGTAGACATCTGGGAAGTGGAAGAGACTGATCCCATAGACATAGGAGAGGTAGCGCTGGGAAAATTGTGCATTTTGAGCTGCGCTGTGCTGAGGATCACATGAGCCGTTTCCCCAGAGGCTGCACTCAAGAAGCCAAAGTTTAAAGCCAGGGATGCATCCATGTTTTTCATGGTTCACTTCTGGGTCATTTGATTGAAAAGCTTCCAAATTTGACAACTTCCAATGTTCAAAGAAGTTCAGAGGTTTTTAAATCTGCTCAGCTCATCCCTGCTTGAGATAAACATGAAGGGGTCAATTGTTAATTTCAATAAAATTTGGCTCAAAAATAGCCATTCAGCACCACAGAAGGGCATGTTAGGAGGAGATCCCTCACTAAAGAGAAAAGTGAGGATGTTCAGCTTTTAAAACACTTGATAAAATCAAGGAAGAACTGGCTGAATGTTGTCACTATGCAGCCCTAGACTGAGTGAAGCATAAAAGGAAGGTAAGTATGAGACAGAGGAGGATCACATACTATCTCAAGTTGGAGGGGACCCATAAGGATCATCACATCCAACTCCCTGCTCCTCAGAAAAACTACCAAATGACTAAGAGCATTGTCCAGATGCTCCTTGAACTCTGGCAGGCTTCGTGCTGTAACCACTTTCCTGGGGAGCCTGTTCCAGGGACCACTTACCCTCACAGTGAAGAAACTTTTCCTAATGTCCAATTTGAACTTGCCCTGATCTAACATTACTCCATTTCCTCATGTCCCATTGTTGGTCACCAAAGAGAAAGCAGTAATTCCCCTCCCACTGCCCCCCTTGAGGAAGCCGCAGGCTTTGATGAGGGTACCCACCAGCTTTCTCTTCACCAGGCTGCTCCTTGCTAATCTTGCCCTCAAGACTTCTCACCATCTTCATCACTCTGCACTGGACACGCTCTAATAGTTAAATGTCCTTATATTGAGACACCTAAAACTACGTGCAGTACCTGCACGCGCACAGCTATCATGGGAAGCAGGTTGGGAAGGAAAGAAGAAATACTGAGAGATTATCTACCCTGTCCAGTGTCCAGGCATGCTCAGCATGCTCTGAAAAAAGCTTGTGCACAGATGCTATGGCCCTGTCAGGACTCTCTCTACATACTCAGTAGCTGGAACAAATTAAAAATACCCACTAATATCTTGCACACATTCTCCTTGCCACTATTTAAGACATTACATTTTTCTCCAGACACCTGTGGACACAGAAGGTTAATTCCTTTCTAGTTTGGGCTTGGTTAGGGGTTTTTTTAATCATTGCTTTGGGGGGTTTTAGCAGTAACTTTTAGGGTTTGAATGCCTGTGCTGAGCTTTCCTTTGTCTAATCTGTACCAATGTAGAAAGTCTGCCTTTCCTGACAGGTTGTGTTTTACAGATTTCTTCTCATTCGTGTGCTTTCCCTTGGTCACACTTTTCTGTGAGCAACAGCATATTTACCACTTGCAAACTTATTTGGGCCAGCTGCTGCCCCACACTGTCCCACAAAGCTGTCATCACCAGTTGTCAGCTCACCTTCTGCACAGCCTAATTTTTACTGAAAGACATACAGGACGTGTTTGAGAGAGCAGAGTGTCTGAATTCTCCTTAGTGCAAGCAGAGGTGGTCCAACACAAACTGTCTTGCTTTTATGGCAAGGCTGCGCATAAAAAAGAGATAAGGTGGCATCAGAAATTGTCCTACTTTATATCTCCACAATGGATACACATTTGCAAAAAGCATGCCACAGTCAGAGGTACCTGTATTCCAGGTGCAAGAATGACCGAACTGTCACAGTATATTGTAGGACATTAATGTCATCTGTGTAGGAAGAAGTAGAGAATGCTTGTTTGTTTCAAAGGAAGCTTTGAAAAATGCATGTGCAATTCTTTTCTCTCACAGACCACAAGGGATAGCTATGGTACAAGTGAAATGAGAAAGCATTTAGTATCTAATAAGTCACTCCTACTCTTTGTACTCTATATTTTTCTATAATGTACTGGTTCCCAAATGCTTCTTATATCATGCAATTCCTACATATTAACAGAAAATGTTAACTGATTTGCGTGTTAAAAAGCCTCTTCCACTGAAAATTTTGTATTTTTATAGGCATAAAAGCTGGTAGGAAAGGGAATTTCTGAAATTAAGGGGATTAATTTTAAATTAAACAGAAATCTGGGGTTTTTTTCTGGAATTAGAAAGAAAAACATTGCTTTGTTTTCGTAAGGTTAAAAATGCTAAATTTCTATAACGTTTCTTCATTTGGTTACTAAATGGCATAAAAGACCTATACATATAGATAAGATTGTATCAAAATGAAACATATAAAGGTTAAATATACTATTTTGAAATTCTACAGTGCTAAAAGACGTTTTGCCATCTAGTGAAATAAGTCAGATTATTCTTCCCATCGTCCAAACTACAGCCGCAGATTCCACTTTTAATATATTAACATGTTTTAATAGATCAACTTGTGCTTGCTACACATAAGCTGCTTTGATATTTTAGCTGTGTCCATGATGTTTGTATGTCTGCCCGGTCAAACCTCCCATGAGATTAGTTCCCAGAGCCTCAAGCCCTAAGGGAGGGTGTGACACCTCCTGAGCTCCTGGAAGCCTAGCGTCTTGCTTTTCAGTGTGCTAAATCCATCAAGCTGATTTTGTTCTGACAGTGTTACACAGGTAGCAACCTCCGCCAGGACTAACCTCAGGAAGAAATGAACTTCCAGCATGGACCAAATGTGTGAGCAATGGCACCTTACGCAAACACTGACAGCCTCATACTGAGAAGCTGTGAAATCCATGAATGATGACTAAGGTAATTTTAGCTTAAAAAAAATAAAACAAGAAAATAAGTTTGTCGAGCGTCACTGTTTCGGACTCGTCATGACCTCACTCAGCAGAACAGTCCCATTGCCCATAACCTTTGTCTCCAGTATTTTCAGTGAGAACTAGCTTTGTAGGCATTTGTTTTCTATCATCAAATCATTAAGTGGTAATGCAATTGTTAGTTTCATTTCCCCAGTTCTAATACATTTTGCAGCCAGTAACCATTCCCAGTTCATTAACTGACTGACCTCAGCATTAACACCACCTCCGCTAGGGTTGCCTTGGAAACAAAGCTTCCTGTGCGTAATCCAAGCTTATCGAGCTCTTTATCCTACATGTGACCCTTAATTACTTGCTAAATTAGAATGGTTTTCTGAAAATCACAAGAGGAGGTTAATATGTTCTTCCAGAGCTGGTCAAGCTAAGATGACACTAAATTCACGGGGAATTCAAATTACATGATCCCTGAAGGCGTCTCTTTCAGAGGGAAGATGAACTTTCCCAATGGGAGGCAGTGCGCCATGATAATGCTCCTGTCACTCACTTTCCTTGCCCTGCTTGTCCAGCTACAGCTTAATCCAGTATGAACAATGTAGTAAGTAAATATCAGGTTGATTAATTATGGTGCAAGATTCAGTAACCAGTCGTTTTCTGTAATTAACATGTAATTGAAATAAAGTAATACACTTTGTACACAGATTTCTGCACTAGGAGGGGAACAAGGGACAACCCTCGAGGCTGCACCAGGGAAATTAAGAAAATAATAAGAGGGGTGAAAATATTAATTGCAGCTTTAAAAATGTGGCACATTTTAAGAAATTGTCCCATCAAAAAGAATTACTTTGTTACTTCCAACTGTCTTGGAGTAGAGATGCAGTGGGGTTGGGGAGTCCAAATACTGCTTACAATTTCTGAAAACACACATTTTCTCCACTGATTTGAGACACAGAAATCGTAAGAAAAGGTGGTACTTTCTAGGATGCCCAGTGCTTTTCCTCTGTCCTGTTTCCAGTGGCACATTACTTAAAGGACAGCGACTCTTCTGCCTACGTGAGTGGTTTTATGAAGCTGTGCTAAGGCTAAAATGCTATTGCATGGTCTCAAAAAAAACCCTAAACCCAAACCCCTTGTGTCCCAGTAAGGGAACAGGCCAGGCTGAAGCAACTCCTCAGCAGAGCCAAAAATGGGGCTATTGCAATTTACCTTTTCTCACTGTCTGTATCTGGCTCAGCCCTCAACACCTCTGGCTCAGTCCTAGCTGGACTTAACCACACAGCCTTATTTGCAGAGGTGCTCTGAGAGTGTCTTTCAAAAGCAGCACTTACAAGTAGCTTACATGTCCTCTGTCTTTTACTGAGAGCACATGAGGTAAATTTTGCATGGGTTTTATACTTTTATCTAAATCCGTAATCACTCTACTACTTTACATGCTGGGCACTGTCATATTTCTGGAAATAAGTAGTCTACAGATGTGTCAGTACTTTCTCACCTCTCAATGTGCTCTGGGAAATGCTCTGGATCTCAGTCTGCTTTGAAGATGCAGTACTGTTTACTGTGTTACTTTTAAGGTAGTCTGTGGTAAGCTTGCAACCTACCTAGGAAATCATACTGGTCCTCCAGGCAAGACCCCAGCAAAGAATGATCCTTCATGAAATGCCACTCAGACAAATGCAGTCTGTGTCGCGTATCTGTGCTGTCTATCTGTGTGTATCTTTGCAGCTCCTCTTCATGCTCCATATTTGCATGAATGTGCCAGGTCAGGTGTTTAAAATTGCCTTGGAGAAATACCCTTTCTTGTGCAGGGCTTCAGGGAACAGAGCTCTGTGTCTGTAAACTAGTGAAATGTCTGAGTTTCACAAAGCTTACTGGAACAATGTGATTTAATGGTTCTTTTTCATCTGACATACATGGTTCCTCTCTACTGAGCAAGTAGCACACTTGGAGCCTTGCAGACCGATTTTTCCATATATATGTCACAGGAAAGGAGGAGAAAGCAGTTTGAGGCTACCAGAAACACCAGTCCTGTAACACGCAGCAGTCTTCTTTAGGTCCTTCACAAGTTCATGCTTCTGAACATTATCATTAGTTACAAGAATCCCAGAGTTCTGTGTTCTGGAGATGTCAACATCTGTATCATTACCGATGTGGCATTTTCACCAGGAGTCTAATTTCTGGTTTAGCAATTAAGGATTTCTCCTACCTAGTCACAGCTTCTTTCCACACAGCATTTCATTCACATAAATTTAAACTCAGCCAATTCAAAAAACACAGCCTGCTTCAGCATGCCTCTAACTACTGTAAAACATAGAATCATTTGGGTTTCTGTACAAGTGCTTGCTTTCATGGATATATATAAAATTCATGGACTAACCATCAAGATGGGAAAAGACTAGACAAGTAAGAGCAGTATATCAGCTGTACTGCAGATTTCTCTTGGTATAAGACATACTCGTATTTTACACTTGAGTTACAGATATAGTCACCTGCATTTTTGCTCAGAATTCAACACAAGATGCCTCATTAGTGTATTAGCATGGTAAGCAATCATATCTTTTAGAAAGACTTCACCGTGGCCTTATTTGTTTTCTCCCTTTTCTTTCCTCTGCCCCCTTCCAAAGTTGTCTTATTAATGCATCCAAATGCTCACAACATTGGAGTCTGAAGGATAGATTCTTGTATATCCACAGGGTCTTTGACTTCCTTGCTGAGATCTCTAGAAAATATGATGACATTTTTCTAAGAATAATGATAAAGAAATTATACCATCTATTGCTTGGCAAAGAGACAGTTAAGCTATTTAATTTGTTATGATTACACAGGATTTATCCCCACCAAGGACAAATCTTATGAAGTTGCATTCTAGATGTGAGAGAGATTAGCAGGCACAAAGCAAGAACATATTCACATGTTCTTTGGGGTTTCTGCTGAAACTTCCAGAAAACATGATTATGTTTTTCTGAGTGAGCATCTACCCAGTGGTACACACAAATATGCAAGGTGATGAGCTTCTTACTTTCAAAGGGAGAGAACGGTCAGTTCAGAAACATGGGCCTGATTTTCATATTTATTGCATGAACCTCATAACCCTACTTAGGTTATGACCACACTTCAAAATTGTAACATGTGATGAGGTCATGTCCTCAGCTAACAGTTATACTAGCCCATCTTCCCAAATATGTGGGAATCAACAAAAACCTCTTTTGCTAAGTTTAGTGACAGTTTATGCTCTTGAAGAAGACAGCTTACTGGTAAGAATCCTCTCTGCTGGTGTATAAACTGTGCTTAGTATAGCGCATTCCACAGAAAAAAATTTGGAGTGAAATACCTTGAAGACTTGGTACAATTATAAATAGGTCCATGTTGATAGAACATTATACAAGCCGTAGTGTATACTTGTAGAACTTGCTTGCTGAGAGACATCTCTGCCAGAGATTGTATTTTCTGAGATAACTTCTATCTCAGTGAGACCACTGTGATCTTGACAGTTGGCATTGCAACCAACATGAGCTTTAATGAAGACTTTTCATGCAGCTTCCACTGCTGCGGGCTTCCTAGAATAGCTACATGATTACACGTGTTCACATGTATGGGTCACACTTCTTGGCATTAATCAAACCTCCTCGGTACAAAGAGGGATGAAAGTGCCACAAAGGGAAGTGATGAAGAAAACTGGCCTTTCCCTGTCTTTTTAAATCAAGTATTTTGAAATTGGATATCCATAGACTTTCTGCCACTCAGCCAATGTATGTTTAAAATATATATTTATACATGTGATAGTTTGCATGTATGCATATGCATATATGGTTTGCTTACTTCATGTTCTTCTTTGACTGAGGGAAACAAGTAGCTAAACCGAGATAATTACTGCAGTGTAGAGGAGCCATTCAGTACAGAGTCATTATACAAACTAAGCAGAGTTTTCCTTTTTGACAGTATGGTAATTAAGAAATAACCATATGGTGATCTGGGAAATCCTTGACTATGTTTTGTGATTATGGACTGCTCTCAAGTACTCTGGAGTTTTGCATGCTCTGGGACAGTTACGAAGCCACTATGAAGCGTTATATAAAACAAAGGGGCACAATCAAATGACAGAACAGTTGATAGCAAGAATGATATATGCAAAACTAGCTGCATAACATTTTATTTTACCTTCTAATAAGTTGAGACAGTTCAATATAACATCATAAAGTTATGCAGTACAGTGTCTGTTCTCTTAAATCCTGTATTGCTTCACTGCTAGCGCCTCTAAGCAGCAGAATTTCAGACCTGCCTATGTGTGTGGGTGAGTATGAGAGATTTGTTTCGAGGCTAGTGCTTTTGGTTTACTAGTCTCTTTCAGTGTGGTTCAGTTATTTTATTGTTGTTATAAGTTCCAAGACTACTGCCAAATGTATGAAGTAGGCAAGAGAGGGCTTCAAGCTGTTCTGTTTGGATCTCTGACGCATACACCATTTTATCCTCCTGAAGTAATTGCAGCACACTGTATTGCTCCAGTGTTCTGAATTTTTACCTGAAAAATTACTTTCTCAATCTTTAAATAATAGAAAATCAGCTGAGTTTATGTGTCTAGTTAGCTGCCAAGAAGAGACTCCCAATTCCCTTAACGTTTCCCACAGATGTACTCTAAAAGAAGCCAAAACATATTCTTAAATTATTCAGAGATATTTTAGAACCTAGTTGGATGGAAGACACTATTCAAAACAAAATATCAAGTACTTCTTTATATTAACAAGTATTAACTTACCAAAACTACTTGGGAAACTTACATAAATTCTTCTGAAATTTACCTCAGAAATATGTCGCTTTTGTGTCTCATCTAATCAATATATTTGCTTAATGCTTTGTATAACTGGTAATGTACCTTTCCCAGAGAACATGTAAGGTTTTACTTTCATCCATGCTGAAGTAGATGTATGCCATTTTAAAAAAAGAACTTAATCTCTCCTGAGTGACTCCAAGATCATCCTCTTTAGTAAGATCTGAACCTACTTACTGAATCTTTATTTGCTCTTACGCACAGATTAGGTAGGAAGGAGAGAACGATATCAAAACCAAACGGATATGGAAAAGGCAGAGCAAAACACAAGAGTGGAAAGAAACTGACCCCCCCCCAAAAAAACAAAACAAAACAAACAAAGCAACAACCCACTCCTGGTAATGGTTTTCTTCTGGAATGAGGCTGTAAGCAACACATGGTATTCAAGAATGAAGCGGGATGTTCTAGCTGTTGGTTCAGTCGTTGATTTCACAGGGGCACACTGGCCAGACGCACTGCTGCCTCAGTGAAACAAAGCTGACACTGGCCCCAGCTCTGCGATGCTGCACACTGATAAGCAAACATCCATATTTCTCACCTTTATAGATCTGAAGCAGTGGCCGCAACACTAACCACCTCTCCCCACCATCCGCTTGCGTGCTCAAGGGCTACCACAGGTTTGCTTTGCTCACTTCTACAGAAGACAGTTGCTCACGTATGTTGTGAAAAACAGCATTGCTTTTTCCGCAGGATTTCTGACTATTGTAAAAATGAACATACAGAGCTTGTGTGAGATTTTTGTACAGGAAGTATTATCGAGGGAGAAGAACCCTTCAAACACTGCAGACTGCTACAGCAGGAGGCCGTAGCACAAGCGAGAGCACAGGTTTGCCGACGATCAGGCCCACAGACACGGCCCCATGGTCGCTTCTGAGCTGCCGGGGCACGGCCTCGACAGAGCCGCTCACACACACCCGGGGCTGCTCGAAATCGGCTTCCTCCCAAATGCCGAATCTCGCGCTCCCCGCGACACCTCCGCTCCCACAGAAGCGCCCTCCCACAGACCCAACCCAACCGAGGCCCACGCCCGGAGACCGCAACCCCCAGCGAACCCAGAGGCGCCTGGGCCCCCCCCCCCCCCCCGCCCCCCCCCCCCCCCCCCCCCCCCCCCCCCCCCCCCCCCCCCCCCCCCCCCCCCCC
>WYDI02028398.1:0-145807 GCA_009867235.2 Psittacus erithacus
AGCAGGTCGAAGGAGGTGATCCTGCCCCTCTGTTCTGCTCTTGTGAGACCTCACTTGGAGTATTGTGTGCAGTTCTGGTGTCCTCAACATAGGGACATGGAACTGTTGGAACAAGCCCAGAGGAGGCCATGAGGATGATGAGGGGACTGGAGCACCTCCCATATGAAGACAGGCTGAGAAAGTTGGGGCTGTTCAGCGTGGAGAAGAGAAGGCTGCGTGGTGACCTCATAGCAGCCTTCCAGTATCTGAAGGGGACTTATAAGGATGCTGGGGATGGACTGTTCATTAGGGACTATAGTGACAGGACAAGGGGTAACGGGTTCAAACTTAAACAGGGGAAGTTTCGATTGGATATAAGGAAGACATACACTGTAAGGTGTGATGAGGCACTGGAATGGGTTGCCCGGGGAAGTTGAGAATGCTCCGTCCCTGGCTGTGTTCAAGGCCAGGTTGGACAGAGCCTTGGGTGGCATGGTTTCGTGTGAGGTGTCCCTGCCCATGGCATGGGGGGTTGGGACCTGATGATCTTAAGGTCTTTTCCAGCCCAAACCCTTCTATGATTCTGCATTGTCAAAGCTTGGGTTGAGGTTCTTGCTTGCTTATGTGAATATCCGAGACACGGTGACTTAGACTGGGGCAACAAAATAGCTATTACCCGCAGGAATCTCCCTACCTCTGCAGTCATGGAGAAAGATGACCTGTGTCCTCAGAGGTCAGAAGTGTGGGACTCTAGGCTGAAAGTGGGGTGGCATGTTTGTTTTAATATATGTAAGTTTTGACATGGTTTCATTTATTTTTCTTAAGACTGGAGGAAGAAGAAAGCTGCAGAGAGTAGGGAGACATGTGAAGCCTGAGGTTAGGAGCCCTACAGTAGGTTGTGGTGTTGCTTTGGGGGTGTGTGTGTCTGTGTGTGTTTTTGGCTGATGGTGAGGATGGCAAATATCCACCTTTTAGGCAAGGTACAGTTGCCAAGGAGAAGTTGGTCTTTAGCTTGGCTAATACACGTGTGTATGTAGGAAAATTTCAAAAGGAGGGGAAAATATTTGTTAATTTGAACTATTTGTAGTTGAAATATCATAAACCCTTGGATGTAATAAGAGAAATAGAGTAACTATTTGTTTTCAGAGAAGTTGTTAGAAGTATTACTTGAACTTCATTCATGTATTTTGCAGAGGTTATTTCTTCGTGAGGTTTTAATGTAAAAGCAGGGTTCCCTGTCTAACTGCATCCATAAATCAAGATGGTGCCTTCTTTTCTTTGGACCCTAAGGTAAAGATTTTTGGTTTTAAAGCATAAGGTAGTTTGGCTGTGGACGTTTTAATAGTGCACAAATGCACATGATTTTTCTTTGATTAACTTTTTTTCATTTATTAACAAGGTGGTTATGTAGGAACATTCATCAGAAGCTTTAGGAATTGTGGGAGATTTACGGTGTCATATGATGTCATTACAGCAATGCGCTGCATTGTAAAACTTCAGAGCAACCGCTGCTGTACCACCAAGGTGAATAATGGAGCATTCATTCACTCCCATATCCCAACATCACATATTCCTCAGGCTCTCTTAAAACAGAAATTGTGCCTATAGGAACATGTAGTGAGAAGTTACGCTTGAGAGGGTGTAATCAAAGTACTGCAAAAGGAGTGGTAGATATTTCAGTTCCCAGAAGTTGTCATGTTAGGACTGCACAAAAGCAAGAGATTCTCTGAGGTAAAAGCTTTTCAGATGGAAGTGGCTGAAAAAAATCTTGGCTAGCTCATGGGGAGCTTGTGAGAACGAGTACTAGAGGCCAAATGCTGCTCTGTTACACCATCCTACGTCTGGATTAACGCCAAAGATGAGTGCTTTCCCCGCTGCAGCTAGACTGGAGGGAGTACAACTCTGAGGGGTCTGAGCAACCAGTGACTCTACTCAAAACCACACATAAAATGAGTTTAGCAATCTTGGACTGTTGAACAAAGATTCATTTTATAATATGACCGCAAAATGTAGCTGACTTGGTAATGATTGCTTCAAACAGCTCCAGAAACTGAATGAGCAAGGAGGAGCTGGGATTACCCTTAGCCCTACTAAGTGTCCTTGTTGGGCCGGAGGTCAAGGCTTCCCGGTATAGCTTTTGCTCAAGGCTGCACAGGCAGTCAGGGAAGGGCTCTGCCTGCAGCAGAGACAAAGGTCTCATTCTTCAGTGGTAAATGTGCTTTAACAGCCACCACTGTATACTAACATTTAAAATGAAAGGAAATGTTAAGTCTGCTGCATGTTACTTGTTCAGGATGTTAACAGCTGTATGGCAAATACATCTATAGTATGAGAGGGAGAGGAAGATAGAAGCAAACTTTCACAGCCATCCTTTCATATCTGTAATTACATCCGGACTTAGCAGCAGTGTCATTTCATTTTGCAGAGGAGCGTGGCAGCCCTTGAAGTGAGATTTCTTGGTGTTCAGTCCCACACGGTAGAAAAGGTCCATTGTGCTCTGATCTGCTTTAAAACAAACCACATAAACCATGCATGTGTGCTCAAAGAGTACCCCCTTTTTATAGACAACTTCCATTTGGTGCAGGGGTTGCTATGGCAAAATGGGGCAGAAAATCCTGTCTTGATGTTAAGGCGAAATACTTAGAAATTGTAAGGAGACAGATTTTGAGAATATAAATTAATTAAATGGCAGTAATTGCATTATTGCACTATCTTGCCAGGGAAATAGCTATTCCTGTGAGAGTCTATTACTGTGTTAGGTCTTGGAGCATAGTATCATTTTTTGAAAGTGCTTTAGGTTTTCCAAATCTGTCTTTCTGCTTTTATTTAATTCTTACTAGCAGTAAACAGCATCTTAGCCCTGCAAAGGTGGTCATCTTCCTGCTTGCTTGAGTTGTTAAAGCTGTACCAAGACTGAATAAACATTTACAGTTTGGGCTTAAATTGTCAGAAGTAAGTAACTATAACCTCACCAGTCTGGCTCTAGTAGCTGCTTGATATCTTGCCTCACTGGGATCAGCGTCTTTGGATCGGGACAGGAAACATTAGGCTTCTTCCAGATAAGGGTCCTACACCTCTCTGCCACGCCTTTTGCTCCTTGACTGCTGGAGGTGCAAAGCGTCAGGCAGTTAGGAGACTTCCGTGGTATGTTTCCTCATTTGAAATTAAAATAGAAACTCCAAGGCTGTTTTATGTTGCTTGCCTTATTTCCCCGCCCCGTCCTGTGTCCTGACTGCTTAATGCTTCTGACCTTAGTGTAGTTGTGTCCTTCAAATCTCCACTGAAAGGATGAAGAGTACACTTCAGAAACAGAACTGGTAGCCTGGATGCCACCTAGCTTATTTTTTAGAAAAGCTACTTAGAAATATTTTTTGCTTTTAATGCTGAAAACAGGCAGTTCTATGTCTTTACATCTAATAGTTACTCATTAGAGTATTTCCTTTTAAGTGGGACTATATTATGAACTTTTGATAATGTTTGGAGAAAAATGAAGACTAAGATGCCCACTTCCCACTTATGAAAGAGAAAGTCAGTTTTAAAAAGAGAAAGAGATCAAACTGCTACATATGAAGAGAAATGAAAAATGGTTTTTGTAAATAGGCTACTTTGGATCAGGAAGAGTCTTACTCAATTGACCCAGTAGTTTAAGTCCTGTCTTTAGCTATACTCCAAGGATCTCTGGTCTTTGCTCAGTTGATCAATGACTGTAAGAAAATCACCCTTTCCAGTGAGCAACTGGAGTAACAAGTGTAGCACTTATTCCAAGTGCTGCAGAGCTGCTCTTACTGCTTTGCGAGAAGATGCCCCTAGTAGGAAAAACAAGCAGCCAGCCATGTCCACGCTTGCTCCCTCCCTGGCAATGTTCAAGGCCAGGCTGGATGGGGCTTTGAGCAGCCTGGTCTAGTGGAAGGTTTCCCTGCCCATGGCAGGGAGATGGAACTAGATGATCTCTAAGGTCCCTTCCAACTCAAACCATCCTGTGATTCAATGAATCAGGCTGTAGTTGTCTGAATGTGGCCACAGGTCAGTGACTCTGTGTTGACTATGCCAATGTTGCTGAACTTACGAATTGGCCATCTGCTGCCTGCTTTTTTGTGCTCATTAAGAATGGAACAGCAAAAGCATGGCAGTAGGTTAGGATTAATACCTACAAAGTTCAGGAATTCTTGAGGCTTCTCAGTTTTGCTACTGCTTATTTGTCTTCAAGAAGTCATATTTTGCTGTGCTACTAGTAAAGTAGCTGTTGTGCTGGTGAAGGAAGGTAAATATGTGCTTCTGTCTAACTTCCAGAGTCCGCTTTAGTGCACTGAGAGTGTCATTTTATATGTTCCCCTTGGGTTCCTGAGTAGGCAGTAGATTGTACAATGCATCCAAGGAATGGAATGGAATGTAACAAAGCTTCTGCATTGTGGATTGAATTTGATATGTTTGGGAGAGGGACCAGCAGCTTCCCAAACGGGAATTAAAAAATAAAAAGAGAAATGTAAAAATGTTTATAACTAGCTCAAGTCATCATCCTCATCTGGAACTGGCCAAGTCTCATTCAAGATGCTTTTCATGCCACCGTGTTTGCCAGCTACCTCTTAGACTAAGACATTTGTAAGTGATTCAAGAGTTGAACTCTGTGTTAAAAAAAGAAAGGCACTTGTGGAATATCATTAAAAGCTAAGCCAAGTTTTTTCTCATTTAATATTACTTACTTGAATCCACTGTCTTTCCTAGTACTTTGTACAGCAGCATTCTTTTTTATTACCTGTATCATTATCAAGTTGAGAGGTTTTTCACTGCATTACTGAGTTAAAATGATCTCATGTTCAAGGCTAAAATTAAGGAGTTTTGAAAACCTGGGTTTTCTGATTGTCACTAGTGTAGAGATTAGATATAGATGACTGAATGCTTCAAAAAGGAGCTTTGTATCCACTCTGGCTTTTGTTGTCTTCGTAAAAATGACAGAGAATCAAATAATTTTAAAAATATAAAACAGGTTAATTGAAAACTACTTTCCCATACATGTTGCAGTCCTTCCTTTTGGGTAAACATATGCATAAAACATTGTAACTACACCCACAGCATTCATTCTTATTAGATGAATACGCTTTTTTTATTACTAACTCTGCATGGTAAATGAATAATTTCTATCTTAAATTCTACATTTTTCCTCTGTGGTTACAACCAAAATTATACAGATTCCCTGCGTGGAATTATATCCCAAGCTACTTTCCCCAAGGTATTTTTAAACTTTTTGCCTAAACGATATGCATTATTTTAATTACAGCACATAACAATTATGTGGAAGCTGTTGGTTATTATGTCAGTCCGAGGAGCCGCTTAAGTCCTTTTCTTCTCACAATTAATAAAATAATAATTGTTTCAAAGGTAGGCAGGGATATCAGGACCCCAATCAAATCCTAGCAGGCATGTCATTATCATAGCAGGGGAAAGCAAAGGAGCAGGTCCCTCCCTGGGTGAAAGCATCAGGAAGAAATGGGCGGTTGTATTTGTTTTGGCAGACTGAAGCTGTTGTGAGCCTGGAGTCCCAGCCAAAACCAAGTGGGCTTTGAGTTGACTCGAGCCATTTCTCAGATGTTTTCGTGAACTCTCACTTTTATTTTACTTCTTTTTTTTAATTCCCCATATTGTTTTAATTATACTCCTCAGTGCTGGGAACATCACACCACATCTTCCATGTTCCACCATTATTTGTGGAACGATTTCTCATTAGCTGATAGCCATAATTTTAAAAATCCTTCATTGGTTGGGTTAAAATCTGAGCTCAGATGTGTGATCACATAAGGGAAAATTCCGTGGAGACTCGGAGTGGAATGAAGCCCCCTCCTTAATACTTTTGTCTAACATATGTCACTGTATTAAAAATAATTACTTTGGTTCCTTAGAGGGGAAGAGGAAGGGGTTTTTTTTAAACTTGGAATTCTGTGTTGGGTAGGCAAATAAACTCGTGAGATTGCTTTCCTTTGAAAAGGATATTTTAAATGGTACCTTTTACTTGAATGTTGGCCAGTTTAATTTAGATTATTGCTTCCGACAGTTAACCTCGTGTTGGGCTGCACTTGTCTCATTAGCTGTGTGACGGGTGATGAACTTGGATTCATGAGGGCTCAGCCCTCACCTGGGAAGCTCACACGCCAGGCCTGTGCCACTGCTCTGAAAACCAGCAAATCCATGTAAAAGTTGCCCGTGGAGGGCTTGGGGATTAAACAAATGCATTGGAAGTCTTATCAAATTAATTTAATAGTTTTGCTGGGAAAGAAAGTTAAACAGCAGAGGAGGCATGGGTATGACGTTTCAAAATACGTTGTTTCAAGGTGATCTGGTTTTGATATTATCCTATTTTCAACTTCTTCTACTTTGAGACCGAGTTTCTCCTTCAAAATTTATCTGCTTTAAAAGCAAGTTTTTAAATAGAAAAGGAATAGAGTGATAGGGAGGGAGAATGGAGCTAAATAATGAAATGATACAGTTCTTAGACTCTGTTTGAATGTAATGCTTCATCTGCCAGGAAATGATCACTTGATTTGTTTTTCATTTAAGCAAAAAGTTACACAAGTTGTGGTTTTAGGAGCCGATTCCCCCCTTTTTCTCTCCTGGCTTTTATCCACTGAAGCAAAATATCTATTGCTTCCACGATCTACTGATCTGTGCTACACAGGGGCTTTTCAGAAATGATGTTGTCTTTTGGTTGTGATTTGATGAACAAAAAGATTGAAGATCATTTTCTGCAGTAGAAATAATGACTTTACCAACATTGTATAGTTGAAGGCTTCTCACCTTAATATCGTCAGAGAATAGTTACTAATGTTCAAACCCCAAGATGAAATTGAGAGATTTCTGGCATTACTTGGAGAAAAAAATGAAACAACATTTTTTTCCCCACAGTTTTCTTCTTTTTATTTTTTTCATTTCTTAGTTATCCCAGCATGCTGCATATCTGTGTCTAAATTTACATACATACATATCAACTGCGTGGTATCCAGAATTAATACAGATACATGTATCTTTGTATGCAGGAACGGGGGAGAAGTGTTAGGTTCTTTAAGTGTTTTATTTTTTCCTTTTAATTTAAATTCATTTTGCATTTTATTGTATCACCTCCCTACAAGTACTTTACTACTTTAGCTGTGAAAATCAGTGAGGGGAGCATGATTTAAACCGCTCTGTTTTCTCCCATTATGTATCTATGCATATAATATTTGCAGCCACTTAAAAAGGTATTATACATGTTATTTAGAAATAGTTATTCCATTAAATATTTAATAATGTATACATGAAAACTGATCCAGAAGAGAGTATATGAAAAAGATTTTCTTTGGCACTAAAGTGGGTTATTTTAGTGAGAAAATAAAATCTTTTTTTTCTCCTTGACTGCAGGGAGAGATGGGTCTGTGCAGCCAGCCCATTAAGCATGTAGCCCATACGTGCGCAGTGAAAAAAGCTAATGCCGAAGTGTGAATGTGACTGGCAGAGATCACTGTGCCTGGCTGCCCTGTTCCTTTCTCATCTACAAGGGTGGCTTCACCCTGCCCTGGTAGCTTGCATCTTTGTGTTTCTTGGGCTACCCTGCCCTGTATGGGCTGAGTGAGCATGCCAGGTACCCTTGGACACCGCTTTTGTGAAGCAAGCATCGCTTGTGCATCTCAGTAGACCAGACCCGTGGCAGCCTCTAGTGATCTCCTCCTCCTCTCGTTTATAAATTTCAGTAAATTGCATGGTAAGCAGATAGGAAGAAAAGTCATGACTCAAGTTAAATAGAGTGTGAGTTGTTGCCTTCAGGGGTATGGTTTGTGGTCTGGAGATGTATTCCTGTAGAACTGGGAGGTGGCTGGCCATTATTCAGAGAGGGGAGCAGCATGGCATGAGCAGGACAAGGAAGGTGACAGTGATGTGGCCCTTGGTGGGCAGGTGAGCAGGCTCTGGCCAGCAGAGCTGCTTGTTATGGGGGATTCTCATCCAGATGTGAAAACATCTTAGGGACTGTGATGAATCTGAGCTCTTATTTTAGCAGGAAAGAAAACATTAATTTATGTGCAGCCAAAAATCAAAACTATTTCATTTGTACAGAAGGAGGCCTAGAGGGCTGGCAACAAGTCTTGGGACCATTTTCTATCTGGGGCAATTGTTTTGGAGAGTTCTGCTACATCACTGAGGCTGAGGAAGAATGTGCATCATTCTTGCTCATCAGCCTGTCAAGTCTGCCCGTCTCTTGTGAGATACGGCACTGCTAATTCCTTTTCCCTGACTGGCAGTAAACACCTCAGCCATGATAATAGCATAATTTTGCAGTTTTACCAAGATTGCGTCAAAGTTTGGTTGTGACATTTAATATTTTTCTTCAATATAAAAATTACTCAAAGGATGCTTTGGGTATGACATTCTTTTTATTTAAATAAGGCACATGCAGGCGCGCAACACAGCTAAAGCAATGTGAAGTCTTTTGTACACTACATACCTGGATAAAAGCTGGCGTAAGTTGTTAATGTCTTGAAACTGGTATGTCCATTTCATTCCTTTTTTGTAAAAAGCTTCCATTAGCACAACCTAAAGACAGAGAATTTTCATTACAAACTGTTATATTGCTTTCTATAAATTAACAGGATTCATATGACCTTTCCTGATGACGGGTCTCCAGATCTTCAGTTCTCTTCTTTGGCCATGCAATGGAAAGTATTTCACCTCAGAGTAACAAGAGGTAACACCTCAGAGGTTACATCTATGCCACAGTTGTGACTGGTCACACTGACTGGGATTCTTACTGCCTGAGCTCTTACAGTGAGTTATTCTGTGATAAACTAAACCAGAGCCATCACCAGGGGAACATGAAAGCTGTTTTAATGCTGACAGGCTCCTCTGGATTTTCATCCACCGTAAGCTCAAATGTGAAATGGAGAAAGGAGGCAGTGTTTTTTTTCCAGGTAGACACGTGTTACGATAAATGCTTGGTCCTCATTTAGAATGCTGCCCATCAAAAAGGTGGGCAGAAAAGCTGAACTGCCTCTACTTGCAGAACTACAGACCTGAAGAGGTGCTGGAGTATCCTGTTGTGGTAGGTGTGTTATATCACCTCTTTGCTCCACATACTTTTTATTTTTTACTGATTAGAAAAAGAAGATATTTCAAATGGTTTTGAAGTTTGAATTATTTCGGTATTTCAAGCATCTCAGACTTTTGGGATAATTCTTTAGTAATAAAGTTTCTACTCAGAAGGTCTTTATTTCTTTGCAGTTTATACCTGTCTTTAAGACCTGCAGTATGAAACAACCAATAATACTCCATGTCTCCAAATGAACAACAGACTTTGGGGGAGTAAAATAGATTTTCATTAAGATGCAGATACCCACAGTGCAACCCACATCCCACCACCTGAGTGAGTGCCAAGAGCAGGGAATAGTTACTGGCTTTGGGAAATGACTGTGTCGGCAGGAGCCAGATTGAGGCTTTTCCTCCGGGGTGACCTTTGAAATCAATCAGGTTGTGAAAACGATAAACCTCCCAAAGCTGCCTCTTTGTGTTGCTTTTGCTGTGCTGGTGGTGCTCCCTCGGTGCCGAGGTTTACTGTGGTTCCTTCCCTCTGTGAGTAGGGAGAGGAGAATACATCTGGATTACTGGAGGGTCATTCTGCCTATTCTTTTGGGAATGCATGTGCATGCAGTGTCTTCATCTTCCTACATAAGACTTCGGGAAGTACTGTTATTTATATCTTATTACCTCCTTCACTGTGATGTTATTAGTTGAAATCCCTAGTCAATTACTGTGTGTCTGTGGTACAGAGGAGAATACTGGCAGCAGTACAGGTTGTACCTTATGCTGAAATAGCATCTTCGGTAGATTCCAGAGATTTTCCAGTACTGGCACCGTGTTCTGAATAAGGCGCCATCTCAGTGTATCTTTATTTAATGATATTCCCCAGAACTGCGAATGGGTCTCCGGATTCCTTTTCTGCTCACACATACGTAGAAGCTGTGCAATGTGGGTCCAAGACGCCTGGGGCTGTGGGAGATGATTAGAAATGACAATCTTTTCTCCCTGTATCACCATGTTAGCTCTTTGCATTGGAACCTGAGATAGAATTTAGGAAAGAAGAAGATAGAAGTGGTGAGAACACTGAGCTCTGGAGGAATAGGATTCTGGTGCAGGGGAGTGTACCCAGGGCAGTGATCATGCCCCTGTGCTCAGCATTTGTGAGGCTGCACCTTGAATAATGTGTTCAGTTCTGGATCCCTCACTGCAACAGAGATACTGAGATGCTGGAGCGGGTCCAGAAAAGAGCAACAAAGCTGGTGAATGGGTCTGGAGAGTTAGTCTTAGGCAGAATGGCTAACGGAATTAGAGTTGTTCAGTCTGGAGAAGAGAAAGCTCTGGGGGGACCTTATTGCTCTCTATAACTACCTGAAAAGAGGATGAAGAGAGGCAGGGGTTGGTCTCTTCTCTCAGGTAAGTGATAGGACAGGAAGTAATGGCCTCAAGCTCTAGCAGGGGAGGTTTAGACTGGATATTAGGAAACATTTCTTCACAGAGCAGATGATCAGGTATTGGAACAGGCTGCCCAGGGAAGTTGTAGAATCATCGTCCTTGGAAGTGTACGCAAGCTGTGTAGATGAGGCCCTCAATGATATGGTTTAGTGGTGATCTTGGTAGTCCTGTGGTAATGGTTGGACTTAATGATCTTAAAGGTCTTTTCCAACCTAGTTGATTCTATGATTCTGTGGTTTAGTACAGAAGTGTTGGTATTAGGCAACAGTTTCTTTCACCAGAAGGCACATCACTGGGGCTGTTGTGATAACCTACATCTTAAGGTAGTGCCACAGGAAAAAAACCAATGAGGCCTGGGAGTGCTGGTGTGCTGCCTTCCAGCTTGATGGGTTGAGAAGCACTGTGAGCTACTTACCGGAGGTTGGATCTCTGGAGGTACTAGAGCTTTCCACCATCTCATGCGGGTGTTTGCAATGCTACTGATGCTTGAGACTTTTGAGTCATGCAGTGTCTGATGGTGTCCCTTAAAATCTTTCACTGGTTTTGGCTGGGAGAGAGTTAATTCTCTTCATAGCAACTCCGTAACATCTACATGCTGTGATTACACGAGAATCTTCTGTGCAATGTAAAGAAGCAGTAAGCTTCTGGGAACACTTCAAAGCATGGTGGTGTATGCTGCAAGCCTCCTCAAAAAGTGAGTAACTCTTTCCAGTCTTTGCCATGTGCACAGAAATTTACCATGCAAATTAAAATATAGTTCTTTCTATCTTTCAGTCTTTTGTTCACAAACTGACTAACGTGAAGATGAAAATGCTAACAGGATCAAAAAGGATCTGGCTTTGTAAAAAAATAGGCTCAGTTCTAGGAAGGTGGGGGCTAAGAAAACAAATCTGGGTTCATCTCAGCATAATGTGGGCTCATCCACAGTACAAGGGAAAATTGTTTTTTCTGAGTCTGGTAACAGTTCCTGCTTGCTCTGAGTCATCTCCTCTAGTGGTGAACGAGTCTTTTTTTTTCTCTTTGTTTTCTGTTGATAGGAAATGTACCACAGTTCAGTAACCAGCAAAGCTTTATTTAGACTTGTCAGAAAGGCAGAGTTGTTTTGCTCTTCCTGGGTAGAAGAGAGGGAGATGAGGAACCTGAGAATCAGGTTATCAACTGAAACGAGTGTCAGCCAAGGGAAAAATTGTATTCAACTTAATTGAATGTCCTTGATTTTGCAGCACTGCCCAAATTAGGGACTGAGATTATTAAAATGTATTTTGAAAAGAAATATTGCAGCCTTAAAGATACAATGTCTCTCTCTAGTAGATTGATTTGTAAGGGAAGGGTAAGGTTTGATCTGTTGCCTTTTACCTGTTTGTGAGCCATAAGGGAGACCTGAATCTAAAGCTCAACAAACCCCCAGTCTTCGGTCTATTGCATGGTCTTACATAGATGTGTGCATGTACATTTACATATGGACAATTCTATTTCCTTATAATTTTTTAGTTCAGAAATGCTAGAACACATGTCTAGAACACGTGCCTCTTTTGTTAACTGCTTCATGGTGGATCTAGTTCTTTAACTGAATGTAATTAAAGATGCTAGAATTGAGCCTATGGAAATTGTGTGGTCATGTATGGATCTGGATATGCTCATGCAATAATGCAGCTACAGAGAGCAACGGGCTTCTGAGTCAAATTGCAGAGGTAACAGCAGCCCTATCTTCACATACTGCATTTATGTTGAATTAGTGGCAGCAGTTGTTGTTTGGGTGAACCACTCCCCAAAAAAGTCCTTAAACCCCTCTCTTTTCTCAGTAATGCATGCTTTTCTGTTCCGCTAGTTAGCCTCTGGCCTACTAGTTCTTCCATGTTCGTGCTTTTTTTCATGGAAGTCAAGAACTGAATGGTGGGAGGAAAGAAAAGGCAGAAGGCAAGCCAAAAGTAGTAATTTAGTAGTGACAAAACGTTCTGCTAGTCTTTGTATACAGTGTAAGGAAAACCCCAGAGGACACACATTTTAAACTAAAGAGATTAAGCTGTTAAAGTGAATAGGCCAGAATATGAAATTGCATTCAGTTTAGGGATTGGTTTGTGCAGCACAGCATGCTGTGTGTCCTTATTTCCCTTTGGACTTGAGACCCATGAATTTTCAAATCTACTTACAGTTAACTCAACACAAAGATAGTTGGCTACTGTATGTCTGCAGTCCGAGCCAGACTTTCTGTGCTCTATGTAGTGTGTTACTGTGAGTAGGCAGGATATTCAGATTCATACAAGGCCAAACAATGTCTTAATTCTAAGCCTATTAGCCTCTACAATGCCATATTAGCAATGCTCTTTTACAGCCTTTAAAATGTGTATTATGTATTCAGTTGCAATGCCATGTTACTGTGCTTTTTTTCCTGCTCAGTGGACTCTTTCTGTGTGAAGCTTACAGGCAATCACTGAAGCTGGGTGAATTGAAGGAGTTTGGGGAACTGGCATCTTTTTAAAAACAGATACAGGTTTTTCCCCAAAGAAGGAAAACATCTACCTCTCCCTCTCTTCTCCATTCGAAAGCATCGCAATATAAATCCAAGAAAGGCTTCTGAAGGGTGGGACCAAAGGCTGTCTGCCCAGATGCCTTGCTCTCCTTGCTGTAGGTGTTGTGGAGCAGACTGTATCAGTGGTGTTGGACTAGCTGGAAGCTAATGAAGCAAATGTTTGCGTAAGTTCTGTTTACTCATGTTCAGCCCCTTGTAAGTCATGAAGTGGCAATACAGTCAGTGAGTCCAGAATGTGGGACAAGATGATCTAGGCGTTGGTTGTTGTGGTTAAAGAAAGGTGCGGTGGAGAAAAGCGCTGCCTGTTGAGTACACTTGCGTTCACATTCCTTAGCTACTGAGACAAATACACTAAAGCCCCAGTATTCTTCCTGTGAGGCTGAGGTGGAAGCACGTTACGGGTCCCCACTAGCAATATCTGTCTGTGTTGGCTCTCTGGGAGGCACTAAATTATAGACAGGAGCTGTGGTCCCAGTGCCAGGCTGGGGGATGGCCAAGAAGCAGCCAGTGTTTTTCCAGAGAACCTGAGACTCACAGAGGCAGCTGCTGTCCAAAGAAAAAGGAACAGTGGTGGTTTTAAGATGGCAAAGCAAGCCTCCAGGCATGGGAGCTGCTAAAGAAGTTCTAATCAGGGAATGGGCTGAGTTGTGATGCAAAGGCATTCAGGAGCCACTGCTCCCAGGGAGGAGGCTTTGCTCATGTGCAGCTGAGCGAGCTTAAGTGTTCCCAGGTTTGGGCTGTGAAGGATCTTACCATAAGAGTAGAGGTTGTCCAAAAGGCAGTAATTTCATGCAAAAATGGGGAAAGTGCCATGCTTTTGGCTTTGTGTGAGGATGGTGTTAATGAAAGAGCAGGTGCTTCAACCCTGTGGGCATTTGGGCTGCTGTTAATAATACTGCTTAGAAAAGTAGCCTTGGTGTGATGGTACCTCTCAGGAGAGGACAGCCTGGTGGAGGGTAAAGCTGGGTTCCAGGCTGACAGGGTTATGAAGAACAGCTGCTAAGATATACTTAATATCCTGAGTGCAGTAGCCTTTCTGTCACAAGTTTTCATGACTGAAAAGACTTAGTTTTCACGCTATGGAAGTGATGCTTAGAGGAGTGGTTCTCTCTCTTCATTCATATATTCTTGCTATCTGAGGTAAGTGCAGACTTATCCCAAAAATGGCAAAGAAAGATATTTTGCGGGTCTAAATGTGGTTTTCCTCAATGGAGGTAACAGTTTTTAAAGTAATACAGAAAATGTAAAAACACTTGTTTTTGTAATATTTTGTCCCACCTTTGCTTCGTCACCCTCCTGTTTATTTGTGGTGTTCATGTTCTATCATGTAACAGTTTTAAAAATAATCCCCTCAAGTCAATAACATCAACCTTTTTTCCTTTGTTTTTCTTTGTTTCCTCACCCATTATTGGCTGTTTTTTCAAACAGAATAGAGGTTGGAAAATTAAATAAAGACTTTCAAAATAACAAGCTCCAGAAAATTTTATTTAATTTGTGGGTTCATTCTGTTCTCTCTTCCATCCCCCCCTTTTCTTTTTTTTTTTTTAGAAGGTCTTTATTAATTTAGTCTAGTAACTTAGTGCCCATATTAAATTAATCTAATAAAAGTCAGGGTCCTCACATAACGTTTCCCAAATGTGAAGCAGCATCTATTACATGAGGCACAATCTTTTTACAGTAAAATGTAAACCCGATATGCAGAATTGCAAGGCATCAGACTGTTTGGTGTATGTTATTTAAGTCAAATACTTAAGTACAGCCATGCTGGAGGAAAGGAATGGGCAACACTAGCATTCAAAAAATTAAAAACTCAAACCAAGCTTCATATATCAAAGCGATTTTCATCTGTGAAAGTACTCTGAAGTTCAGCAATTAAACCTTGTAACACTAACAGTCTTTCTATAGATAGTTACTTACATCCATGTTTCTGTAAACATTTTAAAATATAGTCAGATAAATATCATTTATATAGACTGTGCATTTACATGATTATATAAGTCTGTATTGATGCACATGTGCAAGCTAGAAAGGCTAGATCTGTTTAAATTGACCAGCTCATAGATGTGTTGTTGCAAAACTGCATTGTGTAAGCCACCATTGGTACACATTGTTTGTGGCAGCATTTTAAACCAGCAGCAAAGGCCTCCAGCAGCAGCAGTAGGAGGTTTGCATTGCAGAGCTTCAGGTAGCTTGGCCGTGCCTTTCCCTGGGTGAAAGTCACCTTGTTGTGCGGAGCCCCAAAGCTGCACAGGTCTCATGCGCTGGGGTGCAGCGTTTGTCATTCTGGGAGTGTGGGTGTTCCCGCTGATTTGTGGATGTGTACATCACAGTGTAATCACATAGTTTATTCCTGTTCTCTCACTGAATTATTTATTATGGCCTGAAGTGAGGAAGGAGGGAGATTCTTTTGTATTGGCATAAACATAGGATTATGTTCGTTGTGTGCTTTCAATCACTAAATCGCTGATATGTCAATTGGCGTAATACAGTCTACCTCGCAGGGATGTTACAAAGCTCTATTAATTAATGCTTTTAAAGTGCTTTGGGATCCTCTTGATGAAAGGTGCTTTAGAAGTTCAGGGGAGGATTATGCTGTTTATTTTTCCCTTCTGTTACCCCAATAGGTCACTGATAGAAATTCAACAGTATAATATGGGCAACCTTATAGTGATGGGCAAAGGCAGGATAATGTTTTTAGGTTTCCCTAAGAGCTAGAAAAGGCAGCTCAATAATATAATAAAAAAAATTAATCAGTTGGTTTTTTTTTTAATTGCTCCTGTTGCCTTTTTCTCGTTTCTTCTTGAAAAGTCATTGCCTTTGCTGGATTAACAGTAATAACTACAAATTATGCCTTTATGTTGTTACAGTTTGGTGATGCACTACAGCCAGGGTACAGGTTAGAAACACAGGCTGAGTTATTATGTACCACAGGGCAGTGATTTCCTGCAAACTGATTTATGGATGAATAATTCTATGCGCTTGTTACATGGGACAGGCAGTTCTTAATTTCTGTGACAAAACACAGCTGAACAAAGGAAAATTACATGCTATAGCATAGGGACAAGGTGGAGGATAAACAGATGCAGTCTACGTCACTAGAGCCTACCCATCTCGAAGGGAGAGCTGTCAGTAGTGGCTGATGGATAAATGGGTTAATAGTTGCAGAAGTGGGGGTTTTATTGAGTGTTTCACTGAGTTTTTCATTTGGAGATGTAAAAGGAATCAAAAGTGTTTGGGTGCCAAGGTTGATTTCCCCTTAGTTTCTGTTGTTAAGAGCTGCTGTTAAAGAGTAAGATGTTTAAACAAATGGAACTTGGAGCACGGCAGCAAATATTGGTTGTGTTTGTCACCCAGCCTTGTGTTTGCACTTGGTGACTCAGGCTGTGATCCTGTGATGCAGGAAGGTGAGCACTAGGACACCTAGGACAGCTCTGGAACACCACAGCCATGTGAGGCATGGCTCTGGTGCAGTGTAACTGCAGATTCAGATACACTCAACACATTTTCAAAGTGTAAATATAGCCCAGAAGATGTTATGCTGGGTTGGTCACTGCCTATGCCATCAGCCCATCTGAAGCTCACGTAAACATGGTGGTGTTTGCTGTGTCTGACTGTACAGGCACATGTTCTTGCCTGAGCTGGGTGTAACTTGTGCTGCCACAGCCTGCAACGTTAGTGAGCATAGAGCTGTAGTGTAAGAAACAAGCTTTGCGCTTCTCCAGTTTCCAGCCTTAGTGTGTCCATCAATCCGCAAGGAGAACAATTGCCTGCTCTAACACTCACCCTGTATGAATCTCAGCATACATTTGCCTATGCTGTAGAAAATGAGAGATTTTGGTGTTGTGCATCAGGGATTCAATTGGTTTGTCCGCTTAGTGTTGGCAAGTGCTTTTCTTAACAAAGTTTGGTAAGGAATCAGTGTTCTCTGCTATCCTCCTATTTCCCTTTATGCAAAGAACACAAAATTCCTTCTCTAACCCTCTCTGTGCATATTTGGGCAAGTATTACTTGTGATTCATTTTGTAGCTGTCTCCAGAAAAATGTTGAGGTGGGGGTGGTGATGCTGATATGAACTTCCAAAATGTTCTTCATTTGATTCCTTAATTTTAACCCTCACAGAGTGGGATTTTAAATAAGTTGAGTTAATCCTCCATAACATACATACAAGTATCCATTCAAGTATCCATTATCCATGTAACTCAGGTATGCTTATAATTTGTGAAAGGTGAAATCAGGAGTCAAATCAGGAGTCTAACCATGGCGGGAGAAGGGAATACTTTGTGAAGGGAACCAGTGACAGTGTGAGGCATGTTCTGGTACTGTTTGATTTGTTTAACTGCAAAAAGCAATTTGGAAAATGCCAGGAAGTGTCATAGCTAGACTATGAGATATATACTCTAAACCCCGATATCTATATATTAGATATATACTCTAAACCCACATTCAGAATGTGGCATTCTTAGAATGAGGGTACTTTGTGGTTATCTGTCGCTTTGCAAAGACAAGAGGCTCTTAGCCCATACAGGTAAATAATGTTTACTAGGTATCGAGATCAGCCATGAGGTAGCTGGTCAGGCCTTACGTTCTACTTCGATTTGCATAGTTATCACGTTCTTCTCCAAAGGAGCTGCATTTTCAATGAAACTAAATCGAAAGCACTCTGGCAGCGTGGCACACTGCTGGCCTGTGTGGAACAACGGCAGTGAATTGCAGTGGTTGTTATGTACGAACCTGACATTTGAGCTCACTGAAGTTTGAAGAATGTTCTGGCATTCTGTGGGTAAAAGTTGTTATACATATTTTTAACTGGGTTATTCTTTCTTTTTTCCCTATCTGCATTTTGATGAAGCATTTAGCTTTAATACAAAGCCTATCTGTAGAAGGACATGCCATTCAAGAACCAGCGGCCAGCATGGATAGAGAATCTCTTCTAAAATATGAAGGGGTTGAGGGGTGAAATCTTTTGAGACAGCTGTTTGGTCTGTTTATCGTCTTTAATTATCTAACTGGCCAGAGCTGTGTTCAGCCATTTCTAGATGAGTTCTTGAGAGCTGTTCTAGTTCAGCCATTTCTCCAGTGTGTGCAAGCTTTGAAATCTGTTGAACTTTCCCTTGAAAAAAACTCCTGCAGTAAACGAGTCCAGAAGAGTCATTGATAGAGGAAGGAGAACCAGACTCATTAACAGAGGAGCTTTGTGAACTCATAGAAGATGGGCTTTCAGATTTCCTAAGCAATCTGGTCTGCTGCGCATTATCCACACACAATTTTGAGCAAGCCTGGAGCTGGCAGAGCAGTGATACTCCTGGAGCAGTAGTACATTCATTAATAACACAGTTAGTGACATCTATGACCATTGCTCATTCCTGTCCCCACTTCCATGCCTCAGTTGTGGTAGGATAAAAGCTCAGTCAAGCCAGTTGAAATGATTTCTTTAAAGGCCTGAGCTGTACCGCTTGGAGTCAATGAGAGGAACAATAAAAATCAATGATGTGGAATTGATCTCTTGCTACCAGGCTGTTCTCATATTGGGGTTGCTATAACACTAGAAACACCCAGTCCTGAATTAGAAGGGACCTTTTTACAGGGAAAATTTTGGTCCACTCAGGTTTTACTGTGGAGTCATATAATCACAGAATGATTTGGGTTGGAAGGGACCTTGACGCTCATCCAGTTCCAACCCCCTGCCATGGACAGGGACACCTTCCACTAGAGCAGGTTGCTCCAAGCCCTGTCCAGCCTGGCACTGAACACTACCAGGGATGGGGCAGCCGCAGCTTCTATGGGCAAACTGTGCCAGTGTCTCACCACCCTCACAGGAAAGAACTTCTTCCTAATGTCTAGTCTAAATCTCCCCTCTGACAGCTTAAAACCATTGCCACGTGTCCTGTCACTACATGCTCTTGCAAAAAGTCCCTCTCCAGATTTCTTGTTAGACCCCCTTTAGGTATTGGAAGGCTGCTATGAGATCTCCCCGGAGTCACTCAGAGATGTCTTCTAGTGTGCAGAGAATACGCTTGCTCAGCAAGCTGGCATCATCTTCCTAAATACAACCCAAGAGTTGCTTTAAGTACAGTGCCATGAAATAAACCACCTGTGAAGTCTGCTGAGGAGCTGGATGGAAACCATGGCTTCTGGCTATCATTTGGACCAGCTTAATGTGCTCTGGAAAAAAACTTCACACGTCATATCACACCGGCTGAAAAAACAGCGTACATCAGCAGTGCTGTAACACGGAGTAAAGGACTCGCAGCAGGTGCTAACGTGCAGAGGCACCGAGCATTATGGTAACACCTGTGTTTGTCTAAATCCAGCCAAAACAATTTCCTCTCCAGTTGTAGGGGAGGATTAAAAAAAAGAAATAAAACCCACCTCACTTCCAGTAGTAGCAGACGTTTCCTGTAGGGCAGTTCGGGGAGGATTTCCCGTGGTGCACCCTGGCTGCGCTGTGGTGTTTCTCTATAAACCCTTCTTAGTTTGGGGACACCTTTGGTAACTTTGTTGACCCCCTGACCATCTCTTTGTCTCTTGCCAGCATTGCCAGGCCCTAGTAGTTGCAGATGGTGTGCTCTCTGAGTGCTTTCCTTAATTGAATGAAAAATAAAGCCTCTTGTAAAATATTACCAATTTAGATGTGACTTATGGGGCACATATGATGCTTATTTTTTCAATTACATGAAAACTTGGCGTGGTTAAACATAGGAAGCCAAGTGTTCTGTGAAGCTGGTATAGATTTCTGGATTTTTAGGTGATTTTTTGCTTTAAATTATTATATAGCAGAAGGGGGTGAAGGAAGTCAGCAGCTAAACTGTGTTTTCCCAGCATGTATTACACTCAGTGGACCCTTGATGCTCATTTCATGACTAATATATGCTGTACTATATGCATTTCTTGTTGTCACCAGAGATAACATTAAGTAAACTATCCCCTTAAGAAAAACAGCTTTTCTTGGCAAGTGGAATATGACTCAAGGAGCCAGCACTGGAGACATACGGTGCTGTGAATGAGTGCTGTGTGTTACTTTACTGGATCTGAGTCCAGGCACTATTTATACTGCAGCATATTCAGCACCAGATTGTTAAATCTTAATACTGAAACAGTGCATCATTTAAATGTTTTTGTTCTGTTTATGTCCCATTTTCAAGCACTGGATATCAAGCAACACTTACCAACTTTTTGTTTCTTTTGGACAAGATCTCCCCTTGCCAAATGCTTTCTAATCACCTCTCGAAATATTAGCCCATCTGTACAGCATGTTACAGTGAAACTTTGTGCCACTGAGGATGAACTAAGTCACTTCCAGCTTCTTTCAGTATGTGGTGATAGAATACCTTGCAAAGCAATATGTCAGTGGTACATGCAAAGATTTAAGCTCTACAGAAAAGGAGTTGTACTAAAATTACTTTCTCTTCACCCTATGTAGGAACGGGGGAAAATACTCCATAGCAGGTAATTCATGGGCTCATAAGCATTGTGTTCTCTTACTGTCTTTGTGCAAGAAGCTATGTTTCAGTGTTTCAGAGGGAGTACTTACGATCATATTTGGTAGATCAGGGTAAAAAGTTTTTGCAATTTATTTCAGTTTGATTAGTTGCAGAACTGGTGAATAGCTGGCAGTAGAAAGTGAGAAGGAGAGGATTGAAGTTTCTTGCCATCACAGCGCCTTTCCAGATACCCAAAGAGGTTTCTTGGAGCTTGTGTTATCATAGAGGAAGTAGTTTTCATATGTATTAGTGTGTTAGTTTATTTCTGGCCGTAGTGTTTACAGATGATCTTTTTGAACATCAAGAAGTATATAAGCAAACCTTAAAAGGCATCAGTTTAAATGGGAGAAAAGAGAACAGGTTATTGGTGTCTTGTAAGGTGGTACTGAGAAAAGTTATGTGAGCAGAACAGTGAGGCACTGGGAACATAGTGGAGGAGGGAATAGAAGCAGTAGTTGGCGAGCAGAGCAAGGCTGAACCACTTTGCTCTCATGTAAGATGGCACTGTGGCTTTCTTTCTTTGGCATCTTCCTGGAAGTCATTCTTGGTATTAGTCATTGTTTTTGGTGTGGGTGGGCCCTCTGCTATTGTCTAAATAGAAATAATACCTCTGTACCAAATGGTTTACCATCCAAGTTTACAGTGTTTGTGACAAGCTCATACAGAAGAGGTGATGATCCCTATTAAAGAATGAACAGAAGTGGAAATAGAACTTGCAGCATTCTCCCCCGCCCCCAAAATGCTATTTTGGATCTGTGGTCAGCTTCTTGCAGTTGGTTTTTTTCCACAAAGAAAAGCAACTGTCTGCATAGTGCAACTTGTAGCTGGGAGTGAACTCTTCCTACTTTGTGGATTTCCAGTGCTATCCATCCACACTGGGAATAGTACCGTGCTTAGATTGTAACTGTGTGCTGAAAGCCCACACATAGGAATTTTCCTCTTCAAGTCAAAAGTAATGCATTTATTTACTGAAGGGTTTTGTAGACTGCAAAATTGGGACTACGGAGTATTTAAAGCTTGTTCTAACTTAGAGAACTAGGCTTTAGTGGGATGACGAAAGATGTGAAGGGAGGAAGCCTCCTGTGCTTCCTTGAAGTAATTTAAGAGCCAGAAACATGTCAGCAGCTCTCTGCTAAGAATTTAAAATCTATTCCTACTCTTCTCCATTGTTTTTTTCAGGAGTCAGTACAGCACATCTTTTTGAGCGAGACTGCATTAAACCTCAAGGCAGATCTTGAATTTCATGAGCAAACAAGCTTATCAAAGCATTTAGTAAATGGCTGATAAAATATATTTTTTTTTGTTTCCTTCTCAGGAATAATCAAGCTTGGGAGGTGGAATCCCCTCCCTCTCAGTTATGTGACTGATGCACCAGATGCGACGGTAGCCGACATGCTACAAGATGTCTATCATGTTGTGACATTGAAAATCCAATTACAAAGGTGGGTGTTCCTGAACATCTGTCCTCTATTCTCTGAGCTGCTCTGTCGATTACAGCATTACTACAGAGATTAGCACATCCTGTCTTCATTAATTTCTGGTCTTTTGATGAAATGAAAAGAAAAATTTAAAGAAGGGTGGGTCACCTGGCAGCTTTTTGCTGCATGTTCCAACTGATTTATACGGTTTTTGAAGTAGCAATGTGGTAGTAGGGAGAGGGGGGCAGAAACTCACTTAGAGCAAAGATATGGGGCCTTCAAAGGCAGACCTTTCCACAATTCCTAATTTAATTGATTCTTGAGGCCTTACTGCATCAAAACAATATACTCCTTGCGTTTTTTTAGGACTGCATTGTGAGAATCAAGGTCTTCCTCCTGGGGAGGAGGGGAGCTTTTTGGCTTTTCTTTTCTCTCCAGGGGAAAGGCAAGAAGATGAGGAAGGGATGTGTTACTACATATTTTCCTTCCTGCTAGTTGTGATTAGCAAAGCAAAAGCTCCTGATGCTTTTACACTTACTTGCCCCCACCCACCCCGTCTCTTTTTCTCCCCCTTTCTGTCTGTTGACCTTCAAAAGAGTGATCAAAGAGTTACTGATGTCTGCATAAGGAGTTGTGGCAGGCCCCTGGCAGTGCATGGGATACTCTATATCTGCTGGTAAGCCTGCATTGGACAGTCTGCTGTAGCTCTGTGGCCAGTAAAGAGGCAAAAATAACAGGCAGCTTGAAAGAATTTGCTCACAGTTCTTTGAAGCTCAACTTGAAAGAAGAGCGCTCCACTGGGATGTGTGTGTGTGTCCTTTGGTGGCAGGTACATATCCTCCAACTGTTCAGTTCAATTTGTAATTTGGAAGTAGCTAGTGCCTCACTGACGTTAGCCTCACAAACAGAAATGTTTCTCTCCTGTTAGATCTCTTGATGGAGCTTGGGATTTCCAGTTCCCTTTGACAGGCCTTTCCTTGGCTTTATATACTGTTATTATTTCTCATCTTGACTGCATCTCTGCAGCATAGTTGTAAAAGAGCATCTAGAGCCTGTAGCTGCTGTAAAACTGGAGTGTGCTAACTCATCTCCTCAGAAGTACAAGCTACCAGGAGTCCATCTAACTTATTGTCGCATATGGATCACTGGAGGGTATCAGCACAAGATCAAGGTCTCATTCTTTATCTTCAAAGTGCTTGAATGCCTAGATGACATGTAAATAAAAGATAGCCCTTGTCTTTGAGATAAAGATGGTCATTGACTACTTGAACTCCTCAAGTGTAACTGAACTTTCAACTCTGAGAGTAAAGCTAGGCTCTATAGGCAGAACAGCCTCAGAGGTTGATTGGAGAGCATGTGTTAAGTCTCTCAGGCATGAATGGCAATGCCAAGCTTCTCCCAACTTTCTGATGTGCTTCTCAGGTCTGTCTCCATGTATGTAGGTGCAAACTGTAAGCTTGTTAAATTAAAAGAGGCACAAGTCGCAGGAAGTCAAAAGCTTCAGTAGAAATGCAGTTGTAGAACAAAAGTGAGAATGAACTGCGTGTGACAGATCTTGGGCGTATGGCTTAATGGGTTTCTGAAAGACTCTTGGATACTTCAGCAATGAGGGCAGTTATAAGAACCTGTATAACATGAAGTTCATTGTTCAAAGCTCCACCTCCGCACAATGAGGGCCCTTACTCTTTAGGGATTTTGTTAGTGACAGTGTGGTATATATGTTTATTTTTCTATCCCAGCAGGATTATCTTTCTCTGTCTGAAGTTTCTTTGCTCTCCATCAGGCCCCAGAGGGAATGGTTATACGCACATATAATACTATAGTAGGATTAGCTGATATTCCTGCCGTGTACTGTCATTCTTTTAGTTGAACTACGCATCTTCTGGGAGTCAGGCTTGGTGGGGAGGGAAAAGAGGGAAGACAGACCTTAACTGGCTGGCTAAGCAGGCATCTTCTAGGTTGTGCTCACTGCTTAAAGGTCTATAGTACTTGTGTGCAAAAAGTAAGCATCTGTGAAGGTAATGTTTCTGTCTACTTCTTGCTTTCTGTTTTAACAGTTGTTCAAAATTGGAAGACTTGCCAGCAGAGCAGTGGAACCACGCCACAGTTCGCAATGCCTTAAAGGAACTGCTCAAAGAGATGAATCAGAGCACATTAGCCAAAGAATGCCCTCTCTCACAGGTCAGTGTTTTTAACAGGCTTTGGGAAAGCCAAATTCATAAGATCTAAAGTTCATATTTGTTCAGTAAAGGTCTTAAATGGCGCAATTCCATACATACCAAGTAGGTTTCTGGTTTTCTTTAGAAAGGAGAAATTCTAATTAATATGAAAAAGATCATACCATATTTTCTTAGTGCATTTCCAGGTGGAAATTATGAATGAATTTGTTGGGGTTTATCCTGCTGTTCAGAGAGATATAAATTCTTTATTTAGACCTTTATAGGAAGCTTTTGCAATAGGACTAATGATCCTCAAATACAAGATTTGAGCAGCTTCTTCTCACTAGCAGGGGCCTACTTCCCCTACTAACCCATAGGTAGCTCTCTTCAGCCTCCAACTATGATAAAAAATATGCTCTTTTAATAGTTGTTCCCCAATTTCTAGGAAACAGCAACAAAAAATGTATGCATAGTTATGTTAAAAAAAGAACAAAAACTCAGTCTCATTCTCCATGACTGCTTTACCAATGGCAGTGGTGTCATGTCTAAGACACAGGTTCCTAGAGATCTCATTAGCTCTTATTTGTTCTTTAGGTTTCATAATGCAAAATTAATAAAAGTTTCATGTCTGGAAACTTCAGCACCCAGGTCAAGTCACTTTGCTTAGGAGTGAATAATTGCTCTCTAAAAAACCTATTAGCATCATTGGTTAATCTAAAAAAGTCAAAACATCAGTAATCTTTGCTTGCTAAAAATCTGTTGCCTTGCTAGCCTGTATCCAACACGTTTTCTCCTATGGCTGCCTGTCTTGCATTGCATTGTGTGGTCATGCTGCAATTTGTGATCCAAAGCCTTCGTGAACCAAGAAAATTCTTTCTGTGTATAAGTGCCAGAGATGAGATACAGAGCAGAGAGTAGGTCTTTGCAATTGTAGGAATCATGTTCCTCATCTTCCTTAGCCATGTAGGGATCTGCAGAATCAACAAGAATGGAAAGGCTGTATAAAGAAAAGCCATGTAACTTGAGTTATTTACTGAAGGAGTAGCAGTGACTCTACAGAGCGTAAGTGCATTGAATACAAAAATATTTTTTCCTTCACACAGTTTAAGTGTAATTTCTTTAAATAGAATTATCTGTGGAATCTGGTCAGCTAATGATGATTGCAGCATATGGTTGTGTCTGCCCATTCTTGTTCAATATCCAGTATAACTAAACTATACATCATTTCATATGCACAAATCTTTTGTTGTCCGGGACTTTTTCCTCCCACTTCTATTCCAAAGCCTAGCAGGTGGAAATGCTGCAGTTGGTTTACTCCTTCTATAGCCTCAGTCAAATATATTTACAAAATTATTGATGGCAGAACTGCAGCAGCAAAAATCCTGGCCCCAGCAGTTACTTTGTGGGTAAATCTAAAAGGAGATCCTTCTGTAGAAAACTGAGCTTGCTTACTTTTAAGCACATGTATAAGTGACCTTGAGTCACTAAGCTCACCCTTGAACTGGGACTGCAAGAATGCAGCTGCTGTTATTATCGTTCTTATTTATTATTATTACTCTTGCCATAAAAAGTTTCTATCTCTTTTGTTTTGGCTCACAAAATGCAGAAGATACAATGGAAGGTTGTGTAGGAGCTGTCTATTACCATCATCTGAATATGCCTCTTAATACAATTCCTTCTCCCAAATCAGTTTTAAAAAAATATCGTGCCAAATGTGAAATGTCATTACAACCCCCTTGTGGTTAATATATTATTGACAGCAGCAAATTGCAGAGTGGTCTCTTAGGAGTCAGACTGCAGAGTAAATGCTGCTGTTTATTAATGTGTTCACAGTGCCTCAAGTACAGTGGTGGAGAGGGGCAGCACAGGGAGCTCTTGCTCCCACCAGTGACGGTGCTCTGTCTCTGGTTCCCGGTGCCTGAGCTCTCCATGCAGCCCAGATGGGGATTCTGATTGCCACTAATGGGAAATGTAATCATTCACTTTGATTTAAAATTGTTCTGTTTTTTCTGCTAGGTGTATTATGTGGCTGCAGCTTAGCTACCCGTAGCATACGGCTCCTGTTCAAACACATAAATCCCAGTTAACCAAGCTGGGGGGAAGGAGGAAGGGGGGCAGCATGTGTGGCAGAAAGAAATGTAATTATTCCAGCATTTCCATCTTTGCATAGAGACCTCTGTCTTTCCTGTATATTGTATAACTCATTTCAGCAGTGGCCATTCATTTTGTTCCTTTGCCGGAGCAAGATTTCTTGGGATGTGAGTGCATTCCTTCTTTTTCTCCTTGAACTTAGTGCACAGGATTTTCTTTGTGTGGCTATTTCTTAGCTCCCTCCTGGTCTAAGCAGTTTTCATTCCACATGTGTCATGGCCACACACATACCAACCATATTTGCTGCTTCATATAATCTGTTCCTTCTTAAGGATTTTTCCCAGGAATAATATGCATGATTTAGAAATTTGCAATTAGTCAGTGGGCTTTTTGCCACTCTCTTCTGAACAGGTATTTCCTTTCTTACTAAGATTCCTTTTAGAAATACCCCTGGTGTTCCTTTACATTTAATTGTGAGGATATGTGGTTTGAAAGTTATCATGGTTCTTTCCCCTGCTCTACTGTCAAGCAGCTGAAGAGAATCTGCCCCGGGCTTTTTCACCAATGGTTGATTTACTGTTTGATTTTAGTATTTAATTTAAGCTTTGCTTTCTCAAATAAAGGTTAATGGGTTAATATATTCTGTGATATGTAATAGCCCTCCAATTTCAGTAATGTTGATTTGTTGTAGAGGTAGAGGCTTTTGTGGAAGAGGGAAAAAAGAGGAAAACGCAAGCTGTTATATAGATAGGGCTAAATAATTTCCCCACCCTTCCTTACTGACTGGGAATTTAACCAAACTGATACTAAAAACCCCCGAGTTGCCTCAGCTCAGCTTTGTTCAAAATCTTTCCTTAGCAGAGGCTATCTCCATGTCAGGCTTTCAGAATGCTTTTGCTTGTTAAACTGACTTAGAGCAAGGGAGGATTTATGGGCAGGGAATTGCTGCTGACTGCCACAATGCTAGGTTTATGTCTCAAAATATTGATTTTAATTAGAAAATTGAATCTCAGATTTAGAGATTGAAGCTGCTGCTTAAGAAGGCTCTTACTTCATAGCCTTCAGACTCTACTGCAGTGCACCATAGCAGCCTTCGAGCGGAGAAGTTCAAGTTCAAAGGCAGAAGAGCCTCTTCACTGGAAGTGAAAATACCTGTTGAGGAGTGAACCAGTCTGTACTACCCAGTTAACTTAAGTCTCTCAGTTTTGCTCACAGTTTTTAAGCCTCTAAAACTCAAGAGCTGAGGAACAGCTGGAGTCCTGTGATACTGCAGTGAAGTGGGTAGAAGGCTGGATAAATCTGGAAGAGGGAGGGGATGTTTTTGTTTCTAAAGCATTGTTAAAATTGAGTAAGCCAATGTGTAAGCCTCGTAGCTTTCCAGAGATGGCCAAGATCCCATTTTGTACAAGAGCCTGCAGACGCCAGTGGGCCAGAACTTGAACCTACAGTTGATAGCTTGTTTGAGCTGTGAGATCATCCTCACTCTCCTCATCACTGTGCAGAAAGGTCATACAATGTGCCAGGGCTTTTTCTGAGCTTTGTCGTAAGTGAGGGCATAAGGAAAATGTGATTTCTGGAGAAGATGCGTTGGCTGCCCATGCATTAGTGGTGTTAGATTGCATTTCTTTGCTGGAAATGTGCATGTGCTGGAATGGTTCGACCTTGGAAGAATTCAGAGGGGGAAAAAGGAAAGCAAAATGTTACTGTTAAAAAGATGCCTCCTCTGTAGAGTGGATGAAGGGAGGTGAGAAAATTGAAGGGAAGAACTGCCAGTACACAGGCTGTTTCCCACCCTATGGGCAGAAGCATCATAGGTTGAAAGTATAATTTTGTTGGGGATCAGGTGCTGCAGAACAGCTCTGCACCTCTCTGCTTCAGTGGGCTTGTACTAAGAATCCCTTAGAGGGAATTCATGAAGAATAGAGAGGGTTGGTGGTGAAGTGATATTTCTGTTTTGTTGAGCTTTTTGTGGTTTTTGGCTGTTCTGTGATGTACTGTGTGTAGTTCCCTTACCTCTGAATGGCACTGCTAATTTCTCTTTTGGGTGATTTTTCACACAGGGGCTAATCACATGTTTCTGTAAATTATATTAAGTTACCTTATTTGCCTAACTTGTTCTGCACTGAGTAGCATGGATGTTCTCCAATTCTTGGCTGTGTGATGGTGCTGCATTTGGAAACATATCTGAAACGTCTGAAAAGCAGTATTTGGATTATGATGCTGAGGCATCTAATCTTACCTTTAGGACCTGGTAACTAAATCATGCTTGTTCTCACCAGGGTGCAGCGAGCATATTTTCCCCAGCATGGCACTGCCTGCTGTTACACAACTCAAGCTTAGATGTTGTAATAACGCAAGTGAAAACTAAAGTAGAATTGCCCTGCCAGCCTGAGCTGCAGGTCTCAGCCTAGGTTCATTCTAATCTTTCTTGCATTGTTATGCAAAACAATAATTATTATTTTGTAATTTTAATTATGGCTGGGAACGTGGAGAATAAAACCAAGTTTTTTACTTGTTAGATGCTTCTTTTAGTTTTAAAGTCACAAATGGATGATCGTGGTGCACTCACGTGTCATTTACTTTTCCTAGAATAGATCTCTAATTGTGGAAGATATTTTAAAACCCTTTTTGTCTTTCTTTTTGCACTTCCAGAGTATGATTTCATCCATTGTAAATAGCACATACTATGCCAATGTGTCAGCAACCAAGTGCCAGGAGTTTGGGAGATGGTACAAAAAGTACAAGAAGATTAAAGGTAAATTGATTTTTTATGACTTTCCAAGTTCTTGAACTTCTGCTGACAGTTTGAGAGTATTTGCCTTAAGTAAAAGTGATAATAAGCTATAATAATATTAGTGAATTTGTCTACAAAGAGGGCACAGTCACAGCACATTTGAAATTAAATCTGATACTCTGCAAACAAGGTTGGTATGAAAACACAGGGCACTTAAAACATGTTTGAAATATCCCATTTAGTTGTGCTGAAAGATCAGCTGTGTTTTGAATTAAGCTAAAATGTTCTGGGGAAAAAGAAATGTTCCAGTATCTCAGGATTTGAAAGTTAAACTGCTGTGTAAATTACCTCAGTTGCATTTTATTCATGAGAGCTAAAAATCATCCATCTAAGTTATGTGTGCCCTTGGTTTCTGTTTTCAATTCTGCAAAGTGTACTGGCACTCCTGCCATGTTTTATCATGTGAATCTGGTTACTAATAGAAGATTTAATACCTGACTGTTAGGAGATGTTGATCTAAATAACAAGGTGCTGCATCCACTGAAGTTAAGAGGAAAACAGCCCATTATATATTGTGTGTATTTTTTCTACAATGAAATTGTGTTAGCTGATTAGCAGTGAATGCCTGAGGCAGTAAAATTACTGTGTAAGTTCATCCCATGCTCAATACTGAAATGTCTGATCACCTTTTAATAGTACACAAAATGATGTGACAAGCATCCCTCATGTGTAGTTTGTTCTTTTACCCATCCTTTCCTTTGGGAAGACACTTGTGTATGTACTGGACCATTTGTTTTGGTAGGTTTTTTGTTTTAAAATACACACGTGCTTTGAGTAGGTACTGGGGAATAGTCAAAAGCTTTTCCATAATGCCAACTGGGTCCTCGCTCCCCGAATGTCCATCAGCCTTGGAGAGCAGCTTTACTCTGTGATAGGTCTTTTCATAGTTTTTCTCTCTGTTAGACCACTGAAGGAAAGATTCATTGTCTGAAAGAAGACATAAGCTGGTTTTGTTGTTTCTGTCTGTGATCCTTTCAGTGGCCAGGAAAATCGTAACAGGGTCCAAAACATTATGCAGAAATAGGGTAATGTCCTGTCCTTCTTGAGAAGCCATTGTAGTTTTAGTTGCATGAAGATTAGCAGCTTCAAAGAGTCTGCCCTCTTTTTCTCTTAAACAGCTGGCATACATGAGCTGTGAAAGGTTGCTTGTTTAGTTTCCATAAGACAGACTAGAAATCTGCATAATAACACCATGAAGAGTCTGCTGCTTGAGTTAGGAACACATGAAATGAAATTGCATGAAATATCAGAACAAGTTCTAAGGCATCTGGTTTTCCTCTGCATGTCTGCTCTGTGTGGAGCATACCTGCAAGAGGCTGATGCTTGGGCTATGCGCTGATTAGATTTTTACTAGGGGATTTAAAAAAAATAGAATGCTTTATGCTAAAATTATTTGTGTCTAGAAGGAAGATTTTTCAGGTAGAAGTGGGGTAACAATGCAGACGAGGAAATGGAGGTGTTGATTTTCACCTACTAAAATTTTTAGGCTTGAAGTAAAGATGTTGATTCAGTGCCTTAGTACGTGGTTACCCTTGTGCCAAAGGAACTGCATAGTTTCTTTTCTCTCTAAATTGCCATTGTGTGACTCCGAAATTTTTCTCTAATTGGTTTCTTTGCTCTAAATGGTCTCTTAATAAAAGAATTTGACTTACTTGAAGTGCTCTAACATACCCTCTTGGTTAAAAAACAATCAGAGGAATCAAACAGCTTCAAGGTCATCACCGTTCGCTTTTACTTGCCATTCTAGGAGAATAGAGACAGGCCTCCTTCTTCCCCTACCTTCTTTTTTTCCAAACTGGGCAAGGATGCCAGTTGCAGAGGCACTGGAAGCCCTTAACTGTAGTGCTCTTAACCGCAGAGATACTGCTACAGGTTCTGAGTGTTTCTAGCACACTGCTGTCTTCCACTTTCTTCTATTCTTGGAGCATTGAATTCTTTAAGCTCTTACTTTTTTTACTTAGTAAGTGCACAGTTAAATTGTTGAGCGCAGTAAAAGCAGAATGAGACCTCAATCAAAAGGTCAAGGATCCAAACCTGAAGAGTTTGCCAGATAACTCGTTATCTGTGCTATTCAAAGAGACACAGCCAGTCGCTGCTGTTTGGAAGTGTATGTGTGTTAGTAGGAGGAGAAAAAGGAAGGTTAAGGTATGTGTGAAGTAAACACAAGCTGCTATAAAGCAGTTCAAGTGGTGTTGATTCATCAACCATATGAGTGGGAGAGAAAACAAAAAGTCTATGGCAGGTACAGTGGTGCATGGAGAATAAACAGCCATACAACTTCAGGGCAGTAATTTGAACCCCCTGGAAACAGAAAGACTTTGGCACTTCTTTGGGTAGTTTCAATTTCTCATCATTTCTGTTTTCATCTCATTCTGTTTCTTTTCTGTAGCCAGATATTCATGCAGGACAGCTCAGTTAGTATGCAAAATCAGTGACTTCAGTTAGATGCTTCAGTCATCGCATGCTCCTTTAATAATAATTTAAAAAATGGACTTAGTTTTTCCATGAAGGTGAATGGATGATGCAGCAGTTAATATTTTTAGGTTATAATCTGAATAGATTGGGTAAAAACTATAATTTAGAGTCTTTGGGACCAGCACCCATATCCATGTGTAACTCTAAAGCTGGTTATTAGAAAGTAAAAGCAAAAAACAATTCACATGGGCTATGGCGAATGCAAAATTGGAAGGGGCTTCAAAATAACTTTACTGATGTTGCAAACTAAATGCAGCCTACAGTGTTAAATGTGTTTCCTATTATCTGCTAATGTCTGTTTTAATAAAACAGTGGGAACTAAATGGTTGCTTCTTAATCAAAACCATGATTTCCTAAACATAAGCTATGTGATTCTGTTACGAATTGCCACATATAGATCTCCTAGGTCAAACTTTTTTCCTTTCTCATAGAAATAAATAAACAGTAAAATAATTGTACGCTGTGGAAGATCAAAGTAATTACAACTGAAGCCAGGCAAAACTAAGTTTTCTGGAAAAAGAAAAAAAAGGGAAAAGCATCAGGTTGCCGAGTACATAGTTAATGTTTAAATAAATATAAGAAAGTGAACGATCAATAATTTGATATCATCAGCAACAGATGTAAAAAGCTGTATACAAATAGAGTGGTATCAGATCTCAAGTAAACATTCTCAGTGTGCATTCTGTTGAACTCACCAAAAAGACAGCTAAACTATTTATGCTTGTAATTTAAAAGAAGTTTTCAGTTGGTTCAGCTCAGCATGGTAATTTTGTCTTGTGTCAAGACGATGCTAGAATAAAATTCTGCTTGAATTTTTCCTCCCACCCTGCCCCAGCCCCTTAACATTTTAAGACATTCACAGTTTACTCAGCGGCACGAGAGTTAGTATACAGACAGATTCAGGAACTGGCTGGTGTGAGGATGGAGGCTTTTTGTCTCCTCCTGGCTCTGAGCCTACCACTTGGGATACATGTGAAGACATGAGTGAGTTTGTGACAGGATGTCCACTCTTTCCAGCCTCCTTGGGATACACATATATATTTGAAGGAGAGGTTGTATTAACACAGTTCAAAGGGAAGATGTACAATAGTTGGGACACAAAAAGCTGACAGTTCTATGAGCATTTCTCTTCCCCTCATGAACATGTGCAATCATTTGGGGGGTAATTAAGCTATCTAGTTTGTATTATAATTATTTTTTTTTCCCAGAATCTGCACTGTGAATGAATATAACATTACTGTGTAAAACCTTTTTGAATTCCTGTTACTTACCTACTTTTTAAGTTTTCTTATTTTTGACAAATGCAAGGTGTTTGAGTTCACTGCTTGTGCATACATGACAGGGTGTAAGCATGTTCAAACCTACTTGAATGAAGAATCAGAGTTCCCTCTTTTTAATGAAGGTTACTTATTAAGTGATGACAACTGTGACAGCCATGGCTTAGTGCAGCGGTTCTCTAACTCTCCTGGCCAGTTGCATGGGGATGCTCCTGGCAATTGAGAACCACTTGTCTGGTTTCTCTAGCTGCTGAACTTGCTGAAGCTGGGAGAAGGTATTCAACGTTGTTGAAATCCAGGATCTGAATATTGTTTAAAAGGCCTGCTTTGATTCTTAATTTGATTCACAAACAGATGCACAAATAAAAATAACACTTTGTAAGTAACTATATGTATATGTGTACATATGGAGAGAAGTATTTCAGAACTCTGCCATGCAACACAGTTCATTGTCAAGGGATCAAAGCTGTACCAGTTACGCACTCATTGCCCAGTGTTTTGGGTTTGTAGCATTTTGAATATTTTTTAGCTCTTTTTCTCAATAGATATTTCACTTCCAAGTGTCATGCTTTCTATTTTTACCAGAAGGACTATCACTGTATCAGAATTCTTTCACAACTAAAACTCTTTAACTGGTGTGAATTTTTTCTTTTTGCCTGATGACACAACTTAGCTCGGTGGGAGGAAGTTAGGAAGGCAGAGGGGAGAAATAAATACATTGTGAACTTAAAAATAAAAAGACATATTTTCTTTGTCTGCATATTAAGAACATTTCATCTTTGCTCCTGTCATCAATGTCTGTCAAAATATAGCTTTCTGTGGATGTGAGTTTTGAGACTGTGGCTGTCTCAAAGTTTTTGTGGAATGATGAGGCTTTTCGGTTTAAAGGAGGAGGGCTCAGTTATGTCTATTTCAACAGATCAGGAATACAAGAAAAAGCTCCCTTAAACTGAGAATGTGTTTTGGCTGCTCTTTGATTTTTCCAGTATTACTGATTTGTTGTTTGTGTGCTGTTTTATTCTTGAAAGTATGTTTACTTACTTCCCATAACGGATAGACGGAGCAATCTGTTTTTGTTAGAATGTGTTTTAGAGGCTGTTGTAGGTTGAAAGAGGTTAGAAACAGGATTCAGAAGGGCTCCCAGCTTTCTTATTTCCAGGCTGAAGGAACCTAGGATTGCAGAGCGGTGATAACGCCAGTGCGAATCTGGGGAAAATTGTCATTATCTGCTCCAAGGAATAGTTTTTAATTGTTCCTCTGAAGCAGATGTTGCGGAAGCCTCCTGAAAAGGCACACCAGATAATTCCCAAGTATTGGTTTTGACTTCTGAAAATGCCCTGCTTATTGATACATGCATGTGTATGTATCTCTCTCTCTGTAAACAGAGGGATTTATGTACGTATAGATGCACATCTATAGATCTTGACCTTTTTCCTTTTTAACTAACAGGCAGAAATATTATGGAGGCAGAAATGTTGTTTTTTAAGAAGAGATCATTTTATGTCTTGTTTGGATATTAGTTGTGGCTCTGGCACTAAAACCAGTTAGGGTCATTCAGGTTAGCTGTGTGGCTCTTCACATTACTGTAATTTTTCCTTTGCTTACTTTTACACTCCTGACTGTGTATTTATTTCACTAAAAATAGGGCATTCCTCACTTTCTTAAGGAAAGAAAATAACATCATTTGCTGGCAAGATTTTCAGTATCTAGATGACATACATGACCTGAAGATCATCTGTGCCTCAGAGACATCCTCTTAGTCTGTGGCCTGCTGTGCTATTTTATGAGGGGAGTAGTTCAGTTAGCACTGATCATGAAGAAAAAGTAGACTCTCTCTTTAAATACAATTGTAAGGTTGTCAAGATTCAGCAAGAGTTATAGACCCCTTGACTGCTGTTTTCCACACCCACACTAGCATTTTGCATTTCAGCATTGTCCCTGATGTTAAATGCCAGTTTGGGGGATTTGAGCGTGGGTATTGTTAAAAAACAATTTATCCACTGCAGTGCATTCCAGGGTCTTTGAGTTGTGGCCCTCTTGGCTATTCCTCTCTGTAAGGAGAATTAACACACACCATTTGGTGGGGGTTTTTTTGTTTTGTTTTTTTACTTAACTGTTATCTGCAGAAAATGCATATATGAATTTCAGCTTTTCAGAATGTCTTGCATATCTTCTGTCCCTTTTGGAGCAGTGGCTTTCACTCTTAGTAGCACATGTGTCACGGCAGAAGGATGTGCACAGCTAGCTGAATGCCATCTCTTGTGTGTGCGTGTGGCTGGAGCTGCAGCCGTTGCTGCTTTAGGGAATATGTCAGTGTGGTAAAGGTTGAAGCTTTTCTGTAGAGAAACTGCCAAGCCACTTGTCCTGTGTGTTGCCCTTGCCATGCAGGGACATTGTCCCTGTTTTAATTAAGAGATGCTGACCAAAGCTGCTCAAATAATGTCACTCAATTTTATGGTTTTAAAATGTCTTGTGTTCCAAGTACAGAGCTTGCAACAGACCAGTTGTGTGCTGAGGCTGAGATGCCTGCCTGGTCACTTTCGTATTCTTAGTAAAGAATGATTGTCTTCATTTTCTAAAAAGCAAACACTTTTTTATTTTAATCTGCAGAACCTTGAAATTAATTTTCCCTTATATTTGAAGAAATATTATTATGTGCTGCTGAACAATGACATGTTAGCTCAAAAGAAAAGGAATTCTTAGAAAGTAAGCATTAGTGGAGGTTAGCTTGAAATAGGAGGAAAACATGAAGCTTAGATACAGACATAAGCTTTGGAAGCTGCAATGTGGCTGTAATCCCCTGGATTTCATAGAATACGTAACTCTGAAAGCAGAATTGAGTTCTGTTCACTTGAAGTATCTGAAGAGTTTAATGTCTGCCTTAACGATGTTTGTGTTCTCTCTCGTTCCTTTCACCACTTCTGATGTTATGAGTCAGGAAGAGATGCATGCGTATCTCCTGGAGGGACTGCACAATTGACTGGGTACTCTAGGAGGTTTGCACCTCCCTCTCAAGGTGCCCAAGAGGGGTTAGTGCTTAAATAACAGAACAGACTTCTGCAGCAGTAGTTTGACAGGAAGGGAGGTATTTTTGTATCAAATGAGAACATCTGTCCATCTAAACCAGTACTCTGTGTTTCTGTCGGACAGTTCTGAGTAATATTTCCCTGCTTCTTTTCCATTTCACCTGACCAATATTCATCCATTAGATCAGGTGTTCACTAAAGCACCTTCAATGTAACATTTTTCCCTGCCAGATGGATCTGACAAATGGATCTGGTGTTCAAGGCCAGGCTGGACAGAGCCTTGGGTGCCATGGTTTAGTGGGAGGTGACCCTGCCCATGGCAGGGGGGTTGGAACTTGATGATCTTAAGGTCCTTTCCGACTATTCTATGGTTCTATGACATGTCCTGCCTACAAATGATGCTAATGTGATTATGAAGAACTGAGTTTGTGCTTTTATGTGCACTCTTAAAGCTGGATAGTAACCCCAAAATAATCTAGAAAAATAAGATTATGGGTTAGCTTCTTCTTTTCTGATGAGTATCTTTGGAAGCAATGCAGTCCAGGGACAGCCCATGGGAAGGTTATGACTTGTTATGTTTAAGCAGAACTAGTAGAAGACGTGTTAGTGTCTCTTGTGTCCCAAGGGATAACTTGGATCTAGCCTTCAGGACAAGGGAAGGAGAAGGTCAGCTGCACGCAGAGTCAGCGATGTTAGTATACTCTGCCCAGTTCACCTGAAACTGATGCTGATCAAAGGCCCACTTTTAATGATGGTTCTTCTAATTACAAAAATAGACATTTGTGCTCTGGTGGGAACTGAATGATTTGCAGTTGAGAACAGACAATGGCCTTTTCTGTCTGTTTTCCATTAGGCTTGGATAAAGCTGTGGATAGCCTTTGCTACTCGCAGCTAGTGGCCAGACAATTTGTGTTTGTGTTCTATAGATATTTTGAGTTTTTTTGCTATCCTGCAGGATAGAGAAAGGGAAAGGTTTTAAAACTTACAGCTTCCTATCAAGTCAGCCTCTGCAGTCAGTCTCCTTTTTCTCCAGTCCTGGCTGCAGGAACAAGTGGCCCAGGCAGAGATCAGGCAGTGGATGAAGTCAGTGAGCAACTTTGAGTAAACACAAAGATTAGATGTTAAATGAAAATGAGACTCCTCAGACCAGCCCTTTGCACTGAAGTGGTTAAATGGCTGTGATTAAAAGAAATAAGTAATTATCCTAATTATAGATGAAAAGATACAGAGTTACCACTTTAAAAGCACCTCCTGTGCCCTGGAGTGGTTCTGTTATTTACAAAGTGGTAGTTCATAATTATGTAGCATAAGCAAGAGGGCACCCTCTCAGTGTAGTGCAGCAGCCCTGTCCCTCAAAGGCAGAGGGTGGTACCGTGCTGGAGAGCGCTTTGTCTCCCAAGCACCACTCCAAAGTTCAGGTCTTGCTTCAGTGAGTGGGATGGTGCTAAGCCAGGAGAAATTGTGGGAACCTTTGTATCTCAAGCTTAATGCATGGCATACCAGAGTTCACAGAGTTCTCCCTGCTTGGCTGTGACCACCGCTGGTAATGGCTTTTATGTTCACCAGGTTTTAAATAATAAATAAAACAAAGAAGCAAACTGTGAAACGCTAGAGAACAGCCCTGGGTGGTGACATACTGTCACAATTGAAGCATAGCAGTTTTGCTGGCTAGTAACTTATTACAAAACGTTACCAGCCTCTTCCTTCTCTGAGGCAAAGTGCCCCTTTGCCTGTGGGACTGAAAGGTTCAGGACTTGCTGGGTCATGGGTGCTAGCAGGATCTCTCTGTCCCCACTGTGGTGCAGTGCTGGGGGATGTTAAAACGCTCTTGCTCTCCCTAATGCATCCATTATTGTGCATAGGAATTTGGTTTCCAGTGCTGTCAGTCAATTTAGTGCCACTCATAAGCCCTAAATGCCCCACAGGCTGTTTGTCAGAATGTTCCTATTAACAACTTGGTGAAAATAAAGGGTGAGGGGAAGAGAAGGTGGAGAAATAAATCTTATTTTTAATCTTCTGAGCTGGTTTTATTTCAAATGGGAAGTTGCATGCGAACCACCCCAAGCTATTGTGCTGCAGACTGTGTCAGCTGCTTGGCTGTGCAAGGAATATTTGGGTAGAGGTTAAGAGCATCATACAGGGGAAGGATGCACTGCATTCCTTTTGTGCTGTATCCAGGAAATTTCTAACTCAGTAAGGAGTTGAAATACATTGACACACGTGGTAATCATTATGAGAAGAGAAAGGAACATTGAAATTTGACAATTTTCTGCTCCCATTCTGGGGATTATGTTGTTTTCTGACTGTTTTGTAGAGATAGTGGCATGTTGTAGAGGAGGGTATAGGACAACAAAGGGCAAATGCTATTCTGCCATTCTCTGAGAGCTGCTTCCTGAACTTAGCACAGTACCTGTTGTCCAGACACCTTGTATCTTGGCCTAGTGTATGGCTTCAGAGGGGTGAGTGGTTCTGAAATGGCAGTTGAACTCGGTTTAAAAGAGCTCTTCAAGCTCTTCAAACAGAATCACATACTAGGCATCGTGACACAGGGAGAAAAGAGAAACTGCTGCCATGTCTTTTGCTGTGGTGACACCACAGATGGAGGTGGCAACAGCCTTCTGAACCAGCTTTTGTTCAGCTAGCACAGGCAGCTCTACTTGAACATAGCACATGTCCATGGAGCCCCTTCTTTCCCAATTTAAGGTCCTGCTACTCTGTCTTCACTGCTTTGTATTCCAATATATTCAAGTGCCAGCTGGTTCATACAGGACTACAAGAGCTGTAAATGTATCTCCAGTTTGAGTGGAGCAGTAGCAAAAAGGGGAAGGATAATGGGGTAGGAACATGGAAAATGGAGGATGCAAATGGAAAATCCTTTTTTGGGAAGTTCTGAGGCAGAACATTGTTGTCACAGCAGCTTTGTGGCTCCTATATTCCTTTTTTCTTAGCACATTGCCAGCAAGCTGGCCTGTCTCTCAGGGCAGTGCCAGTCTCTATCTTGGAGTTGTCTCAGGCTTGCTCCTGTCTGGGCCCACAGAGTTTTACCAGTCCATAGCTACCAAAGAACAACAGGGAATCTGATACGAGCAATGTGTTAGAGAAGGAAACGGTCTTGAGGAGTTGAGTAATGCACATTTTTTCCATCCAGCGTAACTGTTAATGGTAACCTTTTATTATTGAAGTGGTTGAAGTGACTAGAATCTGGTATGTTTATTGGGAGTATATACATGGCTGTATAACATAATGTGATCAGAAAAGGAAACTGATAATAAGGGAAAAATACACCTATGGAAGCAAGTCAGGTGATGGTTCTGTGTAATTGTAATTCCAAGTAGCACTGCAGAGATTAACAGCCTGGCAGCCTTTTCATCTTAAACTTTATTTTTATAGGGGTTTATAACTTGGCACTAATGTCAGGAGTGGGTGGAAACTTGGCAAATGTGGTTCAGCTCAGAAAGTGAATGTTATTTATATTTATTTCTCACCACGTTTTCAAAAACACTTGGTTACTGTTTTTGCTTTTTTTTTACTTGTGTTCTAACAAGTAGTAATTTGTTGGTTTCAGTGACTTATTCTGTGTATGTTTCTTGAACTGCAAAATAGTTCAGAACTTAGTTCAGCTCTTCTGAAACTCCTAGTGAAAGGACTCTAGATTTCTCAGGGTCTGAATGAAGACTGAAAGTATTTTCTCGTAGCAGGGTGCTCCAAGCATTTCATGTACACTGAGCAACATCTTTAGTCTGTTTTCATTGGGTTAATTCCTGATTGCCAGCTAGCTACTGCACCTTTGGAATAATTACATTCAGTTTTGCTGGCAATTGTGTTTAATGGCATTACTTAGGTGCAGGCTTACTGCAGGGGGCTGAGGAGAAAATAGTATAGCCACATGGGCTCTGAATTGTCCGTGTTGCAGGATGTGGTCTGGGGCTGTGACCAAAGCAGCTTCTCTTCCCCATTCCCCTGCCCACACATGACATCTCTATATCAACTCCGCGTTCATCCCTGATACCAACACTTGCTTGTATTTCACATTGACTTAATGGTTGTTCCTAGTGGTAGAGAGCTTTCTGTACCTGATTTTCAGGAAAGCCTAGTGACATCATGAGAAGCTGCACTGGAATAGAAGTTTTCAGTATTTTCAGCAAACTGAAATACTGCATTGTGTCTCTGGCAACCTTTGTGTATAGTAGTTGTGTATTACACATCTTGCATTGCATTTCATAGTTGAAATATGCTGTACAAACAAGCACTTAGTTAGAAAATCAGTCAGGTTGAAACGTTGACTTTTGTGAAAAATGGAATTAATAATTTCCTCAGAAATCTATAGCTTTTTATTTTGAAAATTTTGGAAAGCAATTGTTTTATAGAAGGTTATAGATGATGTGGGTATTGCCTCTGAAAGAATGGGAAGAGTGAGTGAAAATTTCTTACAAGAAAATTCTGGGTACTCATTCACCTAGTTGTAAAATTCAGTACTTGTGATGTTCTGGAATGACAGCTCTAAAGATAGTAATTGTGTGAGTTTGTGTGTATTCAGGGCATGACTCCCTCCCCAGTGAGAATTCAGCCCTCTCTGTCTGAGATTAACCCTGGAAGGTGAAAAGAGCTGTCCTTCTATTTAGAAGGAAGCGGAGAAAGTCATCAGTAAACTGTCATCCTGAGTATGAATTGTGTAAAGCTTCAAAGCTTTATATAGATTAAGTTTTAAAAAAGAGTCCAAAGCCTTGTACAGTTGTTAATCATTACATAAGTTATAATAGTATTATAGCATTTATGAAGTAAATCCTATCTTGTTATTTGCTGAGAGCAATACAGGGATGAGGTAGTAGTCTTCTAGTTGTATGGTAAGTGTCCCTGAACACTTTTATATCAGACCATTATATAAATGCCTATCCAATTGCATGTAATGAAGCTCATGGGATCTGCAACCTACTATAAAATGACTTCTGGTTACTTAAAATTATCTAAGTAGCACTTTCATTTATGTACTTTTTAAACTTAGTTTTGTATTTTAAATACTACTTTTAGAGGAAATTTAGTTTTGTGATACGTACATTCAGTTTTTCAGTTACATGAAAAGATACTGTGATAGGATACTGACATAAAGATATTGAAAAGGCACAATATGTATCAGTATATAAAATTACAGTATATGCATTTTGTGTGCAGTGTTTCCTTTTCTGTAGCATGGTGTCACTTAGGGATCATGGGTCTATGTTGTGCTAAACAAAGGTTTTTGAGGGGAGTGAAGTCACTTTCTTTACAGTGGGCATTCATGCAGAGATGGTTTAAGGTTTCTAGACAGACTCATAGTGATGAGGCTTTGGGTATAGGAACTATTGCTTTACAATTTTCTCATGTGTGAATTGCATGGTTTTGTAGCATGCTTTCACACAAGCAGCATGATTCTGTTCTGTTGCTCCAGAGTGAACTGATGTTACCAGATAACTTTATCCGCACAGAATGCAAAGTAGAGTTTAAGTTATAATAGTTGCTGTGTTTGTAATGAACAGTTCCATGAGTTGCACAGGGAATGATCTGGTTTCCACTGGGTTTATGTGAGTGGATACTAATTTGGGTTTCTTTCCTTCACCTAGATGCCAGTGATTCTGAAACATTGACTTCTTATAAGCATTATTCAGTTTGCTGTGACATACTCAAAAGTTTGTGACATTGTAAGTGGAAATGTCCAAGCTTGTTTCTTTGGGAAATGAGATTTCAGAAGATACCTGCTACTGGTTTGATAAAGAGGTCTTCCTGAGCATTGGGTGATGCCTGAGAAGTCCAAAAGAATGTTAATTATTGTTGTTGCTTTTACTTTGTGCTGCTTTTGCTTATGTTTCAGTGACACTTTATGCAAGTGTAGATTTGCAAACTAAAGCAGGTGCTGTTGAGTAGAGTCATCCGCAGTAACCCTTACCCTAACAGTCCTCTTGTAAGTGCAAACTGGAATGACGGCAAACAAATTTTTCTCTCTTAACAGTGGAAAGAGTGGAAAGAGAAAACCTTTCAGACTATTGTGTTCTTGGTCAACGTCCCATGCACTTACCAAATATCAACCAGCTGGCAACCTTGGGAAAAACTAACGAACAGTCTCCTCATGGCCAAATTCACCACAGTACTCCAATCCGAAACCAAGTGCCAACGATGCAGACAATGATAAACCCTGGGCTCCTGTCTCCTCAGCTCAGTCCACAACTGGTGAGGCAGCAAATAGCAATGGCCCATCTGATAAACCAGCAGATTGCTGTCAGCCGGCTATTGGCTCACCAGCATCCACAAGCTATCAACCAGCAGTTCTTGAATCATCCACCCATCCCTAGAGCTGTCAAACCAGAGCCATCAAATTCGTCGGTGGAAGTCTCTCCAGATATATACCAGCAAGTCAGAGATGAGCTGAAGAGAGCCAGTGTGTCTCAAGCTGTCTTTGCAAGAGTAGCATTCAACCGCACACAGGTATCAATTTCTATTCTATAATCAAGAAGTGCTGAGGGGGCAAAGTTGTGTCTCCTGTGGGGCTGTGTGGTTGTTGCAGACCAAGGCAGGAGATGTGCATACAAACAGGTCAGGCTATGCCTTATTTCTTCCCTCAGTCTCTTTTGGGATTGAACATGGCTGTTTTTTCCTGGAACAGCTGTTTGTTTTCTGTGCTGTTACCTGAGCTTTGTTCTCTAGCAACTGTTCTGCTAAGATGGGCTCTTCCCTGAGTTCCTCTCTGTGATTATAAACTTCCGCATCTGCCCCTGCCCGATGGCCAGGAAGAGGTAACAAGGAACAATGAGAGTCAGAAGTGTCTTTGGGCTTCTATCACTTCCTCTGTTCTTTCCTGTTGTACCTAGTACCACAACTAGTACTAGAGGCTACTGCCATAAGAAATGTGTAAGACAGGTGTGCATAAGCCTAAAGACTGAGTGCTGGGAAAGATGTCGGCCCTTTGCAGCAGATCATCCTTGCTTTCATACATCTGACACGGGTTTTCTCACTTGACTGGTGAAATGCAGATGTTGAAGTGATTGCATGGTAGTGTCAGCTTAAGCCCAACACCTGGAGTACACAGGGTGAATGTCTGTTCAGAAAGACCATTTATATTTATCCTGCTTCAATTCAAGGCGTACAAAGTATGATCTGTCTGTTTTGATACTCTGTAGTAAGGCTAAAGAAATCTAAAGTGGCTTAATATTTAATGTTAATATCAATAAATTCTTTTGGGGGAGCAGTTGTAGTTGGTTTTTGATGTAAGCTTTACCTGCAAGAGAAAAAAAGGGTGTATGTGTGTGTCCTGGAGGTCTGCCCCTTGCCCCATACAGCACCTTTGTCTGTTCTCCTGGATTAATGATTTTCTTTGGCACTGCCATTTTGGAAATGCCATGTTATGAGGGAACTAATTAAAGTATGGAGCACATTTTTATTACTTCCCTTCTTCCATTAAATTCATAAGATGGCTGCGCTCAGAAAAAACCTTCACTTCATCAACGTGACTTTGAGTTCTGGGGTTAGCCTTGAGGATATCAAATGAAAACTGCATAGGAATGTATGAGTATTTCCTCTTTAAAATGCTGCTTTTAATTTGGAAAAGCTTTTCATCCCTCTGGGATCATAGCCCGTTGTATGTAAAGCCTGGTATAATCAAGGTAGATGGTATTGACAGAGTGACATATTCTGAACTTGAGCAAGAGGTCACCAGCAATGTTGCTGGTGAGGATTTTGCTACTGTCACTGAACATGAAGCTCTGCTTTAGCCAGACTGTGAGAGCTGGAAGGGTAATGGCCAATCTACCATTAAACTAAAAGCTCATTGTCCAACAAGGAGGCAGTCATACAACTTGTGTGGTAAATCAACAGTTCTGCTGTAATGTTTAAAATGAGGCAAGGTTTTGATTCTCAAAAAGCCCCAAGTGCCTAGAAAGCCCCAAGACTTGCATATTCCTGGCCAAACGTTGTATAATGACTTTCCAGGATGGCAGGGAAAAGGCAAGCATGTGAGAGAGGCCACTCTGGCCTCTGCCTAGCAGTGACACAGCATAGCATCTGCCTATGGTATTTGATAGCAGCTATTGTAGAGATTGTACCACACTCTCGGTCGATAATCTGAAACCTGGACTACATCAGCTGCACTATGGTTTGAGGGTGATGGTGGGTTTTTTGTCTTTTTATACCTCCCGCAATATTCTGGCATATATTTAGTGGTTTTAGGACACTATATAGCTCTTTGGGTGAAATGTGGTTTCTTCCCAACTCCAGTGGCTCCTGTGTGGCTGTGGGCCAGTCACACCTGACAGCATTTTCAAATGCCCTGTATGATTTAGGACACCAGGTGTGTAACCATTCAGACTGGGCTCACTCACTGGGAGCACAGACCTGAGCGGCATGGAGTGGACATGCCAGGGTAATGTCTTTTGAGAAGGTGCCCAGCACCTTTCCTTGTGATGTTCCATGGTAGAGCTGCATCTGGAAATAGGATGTGATGCTTTGCTTTCTGACTAGTCTGCATTCGAGTTCCGTGTAAAATGATGTCTGTAATTCAGGGTGCTAGTATGACTGGTTTTGTCATTCCCCCTGTCCTCCTCCTGACATTTATCTTGGGGTGCACTAACTTCTCTAGCTTTTCTTTTAGGAAAGTCTTCCCTGAATTTGACTGCCTCATTACAAGAGATCAGACACATAATTTTATATGAAAGAAAAGAAATTACCTACTACTTAGCTCTATATCATAAGTAATATGTCCATCCTAAATCCGTGACACTAATTCCAGAACGGGCAAGTCTTAAACATCTGTAAAAGGTTTGCTCATCTCACAGCTCTATTGCATTAGTCTACAGGGCCTTAGTACAGAAGACCAGTGGATCTTACTTATAGTGCATCATGTTCATAGTAGTCATCACTGTAGCAAAAGAGTGTAGGTACACATTTATGTTTCCTTGTCCTTGGCTTGTAACGCAGATCAAGTTCCCCTCTTGTCAGAGACTGTTTGAGGTATGAAGAAGAGTTGCTCAAACAGCCTTGCACTGCATAGTAGAAGATGTGGGATGTTCCCATACACTCTTGGCGGAGAAGCAAACTCTGTAAAAGGCACATCAAGTGGAAGGTCAAGTCTAATCTCACCTCCTTGCATTTTCCCTGCTGCCTCTGAGGATCCTCTCCTGGGGAAGTGCCGAAAGGCGTGTGTTTCTCTCTGGAAATGTTTGGATTTGTTGCATCTCACAGGAAGTGCCAGCCTTAGAAACTTACAGTCTGTTGTTTCTCATGATGGTACCAAATAATAGCTTCTGTATGCCAGCCAGCTAATAATTGTGTTAATCACTGCATTACGGGACACTGTTTAAACAGTCTTTATTCGTGGTAGCTCTGTGGTGCACATTAGCCTATAATTAACTATAGCTTCATGAAATATGTACTGCAAGGCTTGTTTAATAGATAAACTATTCTCTAATTTATTTTAAAGTCCAATGACCTACATACTCAATGCTAAAAAAACCCCTCTTGCTAACATTATTTCTCCCTTGAGACTTTCCATCTGAGCAAATCTGTTAAGTGAAGTAGAGGAAGCTTTGATCCAAACTAGGCTAAATCCATTGGAACAAATGGCTGACACATGCATGTATGCATGTGTGTGAGGGAAGGGGAACTTGAGAAGTACCAGAAGAAGGAGGGGTGTAATTGTATGGCTTGTGAAACATCCAGATCTTCCTCTTAATGTTGGAAATAAATAACTTAAGACAACAGTATTTGCTTATATGATGCTATTATTCTATACCTGTGGCCATGTTGTCTGCACACATGAAACCAAAGCACTTCAGGCTCAGGGACAAATCCTGCACATTATCTGGAGCACAGTGTTCCCACTGAGGTCCCATTTGGAGATGGGGACTGAACATCAGGCAGCTTCGTATGCTGCTCTGCAAATGGGAAAGCTGCATAGAGTGTTTGGCTAGGAGCTGGACCAGCCTATGTTAACCATGAAGAAGGTTTCTGTCAGTCAGTTAAAAATGTTCCACAGTGAATGAATGTCGTTGAAACTGGGTATGAAGTGTGTATGACTGGTTTTTAGTAAATGTGTTGGGCTCACCTCTGCCTCTTCTTTTTATTTTTAGAGAGTCAATATCACAATCTTAGTTCACCCTACTATGGAATCTAAAAGCCTATTTGTTCAGCAGATAGGAGAGGTAGAAGAGAGTTCTCAGTGAGTGGGCTTGAATAGAAGGCAGAGAGCTGTATGGGGCCCATCAAACACTTGTGAGTTACATGGTCATACCTGATGTCTTTATCAGGACTTCTTCCTGGAGGAGAGTACACACATAGGTTTTGGCCATCCTCAGGGCAGAGTCCTTGTGCCATCTCTGTCTTGTACTGCGATGTCTCTTAATGCAGCATTCAGGTTTCAATGAAAAGGTTATAATAACCAAAGCTTGCTTGTCGCAGGTTGTAATGTATTGAGAAATGGGCAGGTGGTGATGGTTGCAGAAGAAAGGACTATTTTAAAGCAAGTGACATGGTTTAGTGTGTGGTGTCTCTTCTCACTTCAGGGGGTTGGAACTAGAAGATCTTAAAGGTCCTTTCCAACCCAAACCATTCTGTGATTCTGTGAAAATGCTCTTTTGGATGTGCCTTGTCCTTCTCTGGAGAGTTTTTAGCAAATCTGGAGGTGCTGAAGTGATCTGTGCTCTTCAAAATCTTAGTTGGAAAATAGGTCATTTGAGTCCTGCTTTGCATAAGGAAAACGAACATAATCTCCTTCTTTCCCCACTTGCTCAGCATCTCTCTTTACTGCAGGCCGTGGAGTTGCAATAAGGATGGTTGGTCAGGCTGTTTGTAAGAGTCCAATGTAAATCACTGGATTGGTGAGCTGCTTTCCTCTGGAGTGCCCAGTGGACTGCAAAGCCTATACTGAATGACTGCTTCTGTTTATATCTCCTTTTTTTTAGGCATCTTTTTTTGCCAATGTTTTGACATAATAGCCCAAACTAGTAAAATGTTTGGGCGAGTGGCCAGTGCTTGTTTTGCCGAACAGCCTCAGGAACTGGAAATACCCGTGAACCTGAGGCTTTTTGAATGAAACAGTTGTGGTGCCAGATACAAAGAGAACTGGGTAAAAACACCAGGCATGTTCAGGCTGCTTGTAACTCTCTTCCCAAAGAGCACTGCTTCCTCTGTCCTGCCCTGAGTAGATCCAGGTGAGAGCATTGGCTTTCCAGCCTGCAGATCAGAAGGCAGGACTTACCCAACTTACCCGTCTAGTGTGTCTTAACTGCATCTCTTGGGGTTAAAGGAAATAAAGCACAAGGAAGAGGAAACCCCACCAGCCTTGCATGTAGTGAAATGTATAATGGAATAAACTAAACTGATCCACCTTGTTTGAGGGATTCAGTTCCCAGACTTGGTTAGGGTTAGGAAATACAGGAATGATGCTGAATGGTGCCTCCACTTCAGGTGTGACTGTGAGCAAGTGGAGGCTGCTGCAGTGAGGAAGGGGAAAATAACAATTCTGCGGCATACAAAGGTGTCACCAGTCAGTTGTAGAGGGCTGGGGCTCTGAGAGCAGGAGCGTGGCTGGTAAGGAAGCTCCAAAGAAAGGCTCTGGAGTCAGGCAAGGAGAGTGGTGGGTGGTGACTCCTCATTTATGTCTAATTCTGCTTTCTTTGGCAAAATTCCCCCAAACTGAAGTGGGATTACAATAGGGTCCTCTAAGAAGCTTTAAGATTAGAAATAATGTTTTTTTGAAGTAACTAACTCTTCCACTTCTTGCTTCTGAGCCAAATCCTGGACAGAATTCCTTTTGAAAGTAATTTTCCCTTTAACTTCAGTAAGAGGAAGACAGGCAGCTTTAATTCTCTGCCGGGTATCTAGCGAGACAGTCATGCTGCATTCATCGCTATGGTGTCTGCCCCATTGTGCACAGACTTTCAATTAGCAAGGGTTCTGGTTTTGGTTTGGGGGGATTTTTTGTTGTTTTTTCCCCCATAGAAAACTCTCTTTTACTGCATGAAACCCTTTCATGCTGCTTGCTTGTTCTATTCTTGGGTGTAATGTGGCACAAGCAGTGTTCTGTTGTGCTCACAGGAAAGAAGGCAGTCTGTAAGGGAAGTGCTTAATTTAATAAATTGCAGATTTTTGGTACATGGGATATTTGTTCCAACAGTGGGTTTTGCACTGCCCAAAATTTCAGTTTCAATTAACTTAATTGTATTCAATAGGCTGAATGAAAAGATTTTAAGTAGCATGTGAGTCAGGCTTTCAGAATGTGTGCTTGTAGGAGGAGGCTGCTGCTTGCTCAGCTGATGCACAGGAGTCCTGAGCATTGAAAGCAAATGTGTGGATATACAGAGGGAGAGAGCAGGAGCTGTATGTCTTGCTCATTTTCTGGCATATTTCGGTATAAAGGTTTGACATGCATGTCATATAAATGGTGGCACTTTGTGGCTGCAGGTGGTCAGTCTTATCTCTGCTTCCTTTACCCCATGCATCCACATTCAGCTCCACATGCACATCCTGTCTTCCCTCATAAAAAGAGATACCATAATAAAAAAGAGGCTTTATTAAGCTAATGCAATAAAGGCATTTTCTTTGAGGATTTAAGCACTTCATTTTTAATAATAAAAATCAAATTGTCATTGTTGTACCCTGTATAAGTTTTATTCAAATCAGCCGCTAAATGCTTTGTGCCTAAGCAGCTCTCTCCTGAGATGTATGTATTCTAGCATTAGTTAAATGAGTTTAAGAATGAGGTTCATACTCTGGCTGTAGGCAGGGAATCTAGAGATCAGGACATTTCCTGTAAATGAGGGACTGAATTGATGCATTCAGCTACACTGGAGGGCACTGGGAGACGGCTGGTCTCCCATTCATACTGATGGAAAACCAGTCAAAGCCCCTTGAATTCTGAAGTTCATATGAACTGTCGTGGAACGTGGCACCGCCTGCTCTGCCATTGAGACAGAAGAGTTGGTCAGGGAACAGGGTGCGAACATGGTTTTGCCTGATGGAATCTGTGACAGAATGGATATGAAGGTGCTTGGTTTGGCTAATCACTCAAAAATTTCCATTGATTATCTAAAGCAATTTGCTCAGCAAAATTGGACTGGACACGTTGCCAAGATAAGCATTTTCAAGAGATTTCCAGCAATTCTACTGCATATCCTAGCTGGTATTCGGAAGAGATGTGAGGGAATGGAATCAAAGCAGTGAGCATTTGAAAACGAGCTTGAATCCTAAGAAGCTTACACATACTTCATATAGAGGTTCTTGTCGAGTGCTCCATCCTTAGAGGCAATGAGAAGTATGTTTAGAATTGTTGAATGTCTGTTACTCAACCAAGGAGAGAATATTGAAGGTGGGACCTGGAATAATAGAAGAGAGACAGAGAGATGTGGTAAACGCCTGCCTTGATGTGGGAAAAACACAGCAGGTGGAGATGTTTTATCTCCTTGAAGGGCTATGAGAAGTTAGTACTTCTGCTGCAGAGCTCCCCAGGGAGACCTGCCTCCTCTAGCTTTCAGTCGCAAATAGCAGACAGTTATAAATATAAACATCATTTTAGCCTGACAAAATCAAGTTTGTTGGTTTAGGTTGAAGGTACAATTTCAGTGTAGTTCAGTAGGAATGAGCAGCTCACCAGGGGTTCTTCAAGTGCTGCTTTCCATGCTGGAAGTCAGCCTTGCATGCTTAACTGGAGGGGGGACAGGTTTACATCACTAATCTTTAAGGTTCAGATGTTGAATAAAGCCATACATTTTCAGATCCTGATCAGAGTCATATCTGTACCTGATGGGAAGCAGAATACCTTTTCTACTGAGGAAAAGTACTGGCCTTAAAGCACTTGGAACTTTAAGTACTACAGGAGCAATATTTTTCTAGTATTTCAGCATTTTCTGTGTTGCTTTTGGCAATAGGTGAGGTATAGACAGGCACAAATAAACCAAAAAGTATGAAAAAAGTGTTTATGCTTTTTTAGTTCTTCATATATATAATCTCCTTATACAGAACATAAAAACTGAGGTTTAGCACATTAGTCAGGTTTATTTAAGTTTTTGCCTTGGCCAGCATTTTGATTGTCCCAAGCATGTGTTGAACCTTTTTAACCTTAGTGCCTGCTCTCATAGACATGTGGCTTAGGTCTGCATGAAGGGGAGCAGAGCTCCCATCCAAGTCATCAGACCCGATGTGTGTGAGGTCCTGGCCAGTGCTTGGGAGTCTCCTGCTGCCTGATGTCCCTCATTCTCCTCTGTCCCCAGGACATGGGTGTCTGGGCTGCACTCCAGCCTGACCTCCTCACCACCATATAGATTGCTTTTGAAAAGCTCTGGTTGCAAAACTGTCCTGCATTTGAGCATGCATTCTGCTGTCCCATTGAGGTCTCATTTACACCCTTTCCAGGCTTGATCCGAAGCCCTTTGGGAAGAAGGCAGAAAGGCTTTGCTTGCCTTCTGTGGGCTTTGATCAAGCCTTGGTGTTGGCCTCGATGGCTGGTCAGTTGGTCTTTTGGATATAGGAGTCAGTTTGAAGAACATTCGCTCTACATTGTACCGCATTGTCTTTCAGAAATTGCTTAAAAAGAGATTTCTTGCCCATGAGGTTTGGGTTGTTTGTGCTGGAAATCCTGTAGTTAATAAAATAAAATAAAAGAAATGAGTTCACAAACGGGGTTTCATTGGATAAGTGCAAAGCAAACACCCACGACAGTGACTTTGCTGGCTTGAAGGACTGTGTTTCCGCAACTTTGAAAAACACTGTTAAAATTACTCATACCTTAAATAAATCCAACGACTTTTCTATCTGGATTGGACATACGCTCCTTTCTCCACCACTGGTATTATTTTTAAAGTCAGTTATGGACCCACTGTCTCATTTTAAAAGTGCTGCAGTTTTCAAGGCTAAACCAGACTGTGCCTGCACAGTAACACACACATCGCTGTGAGCTTGGCCTGTGAGAACATCCAACTTCTCATCAGTTCCCTCTTCAGCAACTGTTTTACAAATAAGGCACAGGAGTGGAAAAGCGAAGATATGATGAAGCTACATGTCCTAAAATGTATCCTGAGAGCTGTGTTTGGTATTGAAGATCTGTTTGGCTATTGAAAATCAGTTTGGGACTTCCTGGTTCCTGAAGATCATCTTCTAGGTGTTCAGAGTAGGTTACTCTGCAAAGTGCCAATTTTTTACTGTATTTATTTTAATATGTGAGATGTAAGTAAATCAGAATGAGCTAATTTGGCCAATGGAGCTTTATAGCAAATGTACGAATGCTGCAGGTTTCCCTCCCTCACCCCCTCCAGCAGAAACATAATTTGCAGAAATGAAAACAGTCCTGGCTGGCTTTAGGGTTTTCTCAAAAATAGAAACAGTAGGGTTTGTCTGGCTGGGCCAGTTTCCTCAGCACACACCTGGTGTGTATCACTTTAAAAAATACATTATGCCTCATTAAATTGCAATTAAATGAAATCACGATCATTTGTTTTTCTGGAAGGAAGATGTTTTGCATATTGAAAGCCTAATTTGTTGCAGGTGACAAAAAGGCTGCACAGATTATTTAATATCACTTTATTTTTCAGAATGTTGCTCACTGGTTAGTTTGTGTATACTTCAGTAGCTCAGAGTTATATTATTGTAAATGTTATTGCTCTCAAGGTACTTTATTGTCCTACCCTATCGTTTAGCTATCTAGCCACTGTAGTTTACTGGTGGTGTTTATCTTCAGTTGAAGGAGGACGTGAGATTTTTCCGAGTCAACTTTCTTATTATCTGTCCTGCTGTTTACGTGGTTCCTAAGCTGCCAAAGCACTTGGAGGAGCTGCGGAAAAACCCTCTTTTCAGCCAGGTTTCCTGCCTGTGGGCCTGGAGTGGGACATGAGGAAGCAGGGCTTGGCCCTGCAAGGGGCTGCCTCTGTCATGATGCTGGGAAAGGAGATGGTCCCTTCTCCCTAGAGCAAATACCTGCATTTAGGAGGTGATGCAAAAGATTGCGATGTTCCTGCAGCAGAGTCGAGACCCTTGTAGAAGTGAGAGATGCAAGCTAGGGTTCAAACCCACTGAATCTATCCCATGATAAGCTGTTTCTGATGATGAATCAGAGCCTTCAAGCACGAGAGTTGGTGTTTCAGGCGGTGAGTACCATGACCGAGAAACTTGTTCCTGTGAGAATCTGATTTACATAGGGAGTCAATGACTGCACTGGAAAGTAATTGCTGGCAGGCTTTCACATGTTTCTGCTCTCCATTTTTGAAATTGGACCATAAATTTAGCCAGGCTAAGATGGGAGTGAGAATAAGCTGTCTTAGAAATGTGAAGCCCAAGTAGTTTTCAGGTACTGTTCTTTCCACCTAAACTGATCAGCTTTTGAAGTTGATCTTTTCTTTTTAAAAAAGATCTATATCCTTTGGCAGACAAAAAAAATTAAGAATTTAGAGAACCTGTGTAACTGATATTTATTTACTGTATTTAGACAAATTTCCACAGACTTTAAGGAAAAGTTCTAATAGGAACTTGCTGTATTGATCTTGGAATCGTTCAAGTCATGGCTTCAAGCTTCTGTGATGTCCTTTTTGGTTAACCTCCCTCAGCCTGTTGAGTCTGTCAAGCTTTGGAAAGCTTTTCAGCGTGTCCTAGCTCTTCTGAGGGGTAGTAAACCCTGCAGAAGAAGCCAAGCACAAGCATGCAGTTACGTTGAGGTCCCAGAGAATACCAGATGCCAGCCCAACACTCCACCTTCTTCATACTTTTCCCCAGTGCAGACTTTTTTTGCCAATCGGCTTCTCTTTCTGATCCCATTTCAGACTGGAGGGTCCCACTATGGCTCCATTCGCTGCTCCAGTCCTCCTGGTAACTACCCTGATAATTGCAGGAAAGTATAATTGGGATTCTCTTAGATTGATCATGTAGATGAGGAGCTGAAAAGATGGAACTGTGTGCAGCCTAGTTTCAGGTTGTGTGTGAAGCTTGTTTTGGGCACTTCAGGCATGAACACTGCTGAAGTAGAGCTTTCATGTGTGTGTTTTAATGTAGGTGTTTAATAGCAGTTAGCAGATGAATTCAGATACAGATAAGTTGTTTGCTGGTCTGTTGGTTTTGTCAGGAAGTCTGGTAAATACAATATATACTAAAAATGTTGGCATTTGGTTAATTGGCCAACTGCAGCAGCAGTGTTTTAGCAAGGCTTTTTGAAGGAGACTCTGATATGGAAGAAAATAAACTGAGACTAAATATTACAGGGTTTTGACTTCGTGGTTAAGATTTTTCTTACGAGAAAGGAGTAAGCCTTGGCTGTACTCATGAGGCAGCTTACCTTGATAGTGGCTGTGAAGTAACTGCAAAATGCTCATGTCAACAGCTACAGCTAAATCATGTCTGGGGCACTGTGTTCTCCTTTTGCCTGCAGTTGCTGGATGCTGCTCTTCTCACAGCAACAGGTCGAGGGGAGCCCTCCAAGCTGTGGCTGGGATTTCACATGGCTTCTGCGGCCAGCACTCTTGGGAGCAGCGGTGCAGAGAACCTCTGGGTCACATCAGGCAGGAAGCAGGAGCAGTGTTGGACTGCTCAGGGAAACATACTGGCAGAGTAGCCTTTTAAAATAATGAGCATGCAACCAACATTTCTTATGGTATATGTTATAAGTAGTCTCAGTGAGCAAATCCCTTTCTGCTTCTCTGGACACCAGTACAGTCAGCCATTGCTGTTACTGCTCTTTGGAATGAAACACCCATTTGTAAAGTGCTGGATGCAAGGGGTGCCTTGGGGAAGCTGGTGACGCACGGTATCCCAGCAGTCTCTGTAGGCCCTGATCCAGGCTTGTGTGTTGTGCCTTTAACTTCCTGTGGAACTGTTGAGTCTGTACAGTTATGCAGAATTTTAATCCCATTAGATTTAAGCCTCTTTTAATGCCATTTTCATCTCTCCAAGTCTTCCCACCCTCTTGCTTTTTTCTTGGAAGTGCTGTGCTCGTTATCTCCTGGAATAATGGCTTGTGTAAAAACTAGATGAACATGGTCTTCGTTCATGGTTGTGATGTGAAGCCTGCAGCATCTTAAAATGAGGCATGAAAGAAGAATGGGTTAAATCCCTAAAGCTAGATTTGAAGGCTTTATTATTATTGCTCTGGTTTCCTCCTCAGAAATGACTGTCCAAACCAAAATGAACGGACTGTAACCAGCCAAACATTTTTCTTTATAAACCTCCTGCACTGTTTAAATGTCGAAACTAAATTTACCAACCTTGGCAGATTTGTCAAAGATGAACAGGATTGCCAAGTGTTCCCAGCTTCAAGTAAAAAGAGAGATAGAGGGAGAGAGAAAGATCTAACAGCTCCTAAAATATTTGCAGCAAGCACCTGGTAGTAACTGCAGTTTCTTCTACCCAGTGCACCTACCTTTCTATCCAGCATCTCCGTACTCAGAAGCTTACTACAGTGCCAGAATAGGACAGTCCTAAAATAAACCTCAGCCCCCAGAAGACAAATGCTTTCCTACAGAATATCCCCTCTGGGAGAGCCCATGAGATTCTGATGCAGGTTCTCAGTATTGCAACCCAGCTGGTTACACTAAACAAATTTAAAGAAAAAAGGGAAAAACTAAAAAAACCCAACACATGACGGAGCTTTTTTTTTTTTTCTTTTCTTCCTTTTAATTTGTTGAACCAGGGCTTGTTGTCAGAGATCCTGCGTAAAGAAGAAGACCCAAGGACAGCTTCCCAGTCCCTCCTGGTAAACTTAAGGGCAATGCAGAATTTCCTCAACTTGCCTGACTCGGAGCGGGATCGTATCTATCAGGATGAGAGAGAGAGAAGTATGAATCCCAACGTGAGCATGGTGTCTTCAGCTGCCAGCAGCCCAAGCTCCTCCAGAACTCCCCAGGTAAGATGTGATCCCTCCTTTTCTGTTTGTTGTGTGGATTAGTCCAGGGAAAGAGTTTTTCTCTGCCCTTCCCCTGTCTGTTGCTCCCCTTGTCCAGATGAGGTGTGGAAATCCTTTTATTGTAAGGTTTTGGAGTGGCTGTTAAGAGATATGTAGTGGATTTAAGTGCAATGTTGTGACGACGACTCTAGATTTAACCAATGCCATAAATGCAAAAAGTCTGTAACATCAGTGGCTGAAAGAGTCCGTGTGGGCATTACCTATAGGCTGCTGATACACATACACTAAATGGCCATTATAGAATCCATTGTAAAAAGACAGTGCACATAACTTCTTATATGTGTCCATTACGTTCTGCAAAATACAGAGGAAATTTGTGGGTTTATGGAGAGATTCATATATGTTCCAGTAAAAAGTGTGTATTGAACAGAAGTCGACAGTTAATTAGATAGACATTGCTAGAAATCAGTGTGTTCTGTATTATGTGTAGGAAATCACAGTCCTTGAGTTAGAAGTTTACATGGGTAATTATTTGAAGTACAGAAAGTAGAGATGGGCAGCAGAGTGCTGGGAAGCGGAAGATGCTTTCCAGCTCCAAACCAGCTGTCATCTCATTTGACTTAACTGCACGTGTTTATTAGCGTGCTGTTGCCGCCCACTTCCCTGGGTAGGTTGTTCCTTTGCACTAAGAAAGAACATCCACGTACTATACTGTAACAGTCATCCCTCCCTTTCACCAGCCTGCTTTCAGTCCCAGACACATACCCTGAAAAAGCAAAGGTGCTTGCACAGAGGTGATGATTAACTCCTGTCATGATGTTTGCCTAACTTGAGTTTGAAATTTCTGCTGTGCAGACGTGACGGGTCAGTTCTAGCACTTCTCTTGATCTTTAGTAAATGGGTCCATATAACCCTCCTGCTTTGGTGCTTTCACAGTTATGTAGCCTGCAAAGTCTTAGGCTGTGTTGGCTGTCCTTAGAATAACATTACTGAGCACTTCTCATACTGAATCCTGTAGCCACAGCTGCTAAAAATAAGTAAGCGGAGGGGGGGTGTGTAGAATGACAGCATAGTTTTACATGCAAAATGATCATCTGTAAGGAAGGTGTGTTGATTTTGTAGGAACTGTTGAGCTTGTTCAGTTTAACCCAGGGTTTTGGGCGCAGATTGCCACAAAACATAATGTACAGAACTGTTTTCATTGAAAGCAAGTATATCCTGCAAACCCGAACGTAATACTAAATTTGTATTACATGGGAAACACATTGTATACCTCTTACGTTTTTTAGTTACCTTTCAGTGAAAATAAAACCATAAAGAGAACTATTTTAATGGTTAAGTAGTGTATCTACTTTCCGCGTTTGTATTTATTCATGAAAGCATTAGCTTATTCCTACTTATATTAATTGCAATAGATTTTGCAACTAGAATCAAGTAACAGAAGGGAATGGAGAGTTCAGGTGCAGTCCAGTGAGAATTAAAATTGTGTCTGTTGGCCCATCTCGTTCCTCTGTCAAAATATGATATTTTCTCATGTTTGTAGCTAGAAAATCCTTTAAAATAACGGAAACTTTGCCTGCCTTTTTAAGAGCCAAGAGATGATAGAAAACCATACTCCAGAAGTATAAAGCAGCTCATCCTTGCCTTATTTTGGCTTGAAGAATCCAGTAGAATATTGTAGGGTTTTCACTCAGCTAAAGCAGCACACAAAGGTTTGTGTACCCAGTACTTGCCTTGTGCCCGCTGGATAACATTTCCCCAGCCCTCAGAGGGCCAGCACCAGTCAGCACAGGTGCTGTTTTGACAACTTGGACACCTCTGCAAATGAGGCTGCTTCCCAGCTCCCGGGCAGGCAGCACGGCTACTGCGCTTCCCCATATGCCTGGTATTAGTTCTGACGAGACAAACGCCATCCTCATGTGCAGCACAGCGATTCCTGGCAGCATCGCCCCTCCAGGCAGGTATGTTACCTCCCCTGGTGCAGGGTGCTTTGGGGCAGCAGCAGCAGGAGCTGTACCATCCTTTCAGGAATTGTGTTAGGGTGCCAGAGTTGATGGGATGGCATTTGGAAACGTGGTTTCCATAGATACTGATCTCCTGTGGCAGCACTTCTGGGAACGATGCTTGAGTGCCCTGGGTAGGAGGAGGGTACTGACAGATACCTGTGGAAGTGCTGGGGTAGACATGCAGGCAGGTGTAAGGGCACGCAGAGTAACCCGGCTTGTCTCTCTCCAGCCCCAAGCCCCCCTCGCAGGGTGTCCCCTACTTAGGACCTGCCCCAAGGGGGAAACAGAAGATTGAACTGGCAGATGGGTGCGAGTGTTGTGGGCAAGAGGCTTGGAGCTGTTCAGGGTTATTGTGTGCACATGGAGGTCTCTCTCCAAGTAACGAGTAACAGGACAAGAGGTAACAGCCTCAAGCTGAGCCAGAGGAGGCTTAGTCTGGATATTAGGTGAAATTTCTTCACCAAGAGGATGATCAAATATTGGAACAGGCTGCCCAGGAAAGTGGTGGAATCACCATCCCTTGAGTGCTCAAAAACCTCAGTGACATGGTTTAGTGGTGGTCTTGGCAGTCCTGAGGTAACGGTTGGACCTGATGATCTTAAAGGTCTTTTCCAACCTAGTTGATTCTGTGATTCTATGGAAGATCAGTAGGACTGGTTTTGGGTTTTGGTGCTCTGACTGTGGTTGCAAACTTATTTTTCTTTTTTTCTTACTGTTTGCAATGAGTCATTCCAATAATGGCAAACTCCTCCTTAATATCAAGTCCGGTTTTGAGTCTGGGTCTCTAGCATGCAGTATTTTAGTGACTGTGCTATTTTGGTTTGGTACTTGCCCTACCTATTTCAGCAATTGGATAAGAAACGGCACAGTTTTCAGGTTGTGTAGGGCACGCTTTTTCTGACATGTGGCTGTGTATCTAAGCAGTGTAGGAGACCCATGTAGGATGCAGCTATATTTAAAATCTTTCTTTTATGTGCTAATTTTGCTCTTCTCAGGATCTCAGACCTCTGTAATGGCCTTTGAGGCCATGGTGACCTTGGCTGCTGCACCAGCTGAAGGCTGTAGTGAGTGGGAAGGCTTTTTTTATACTTGCTGAAGCACTGCAGGACCTTTGGTAAAATTAGGCTCCACTAAATGAGCTCTAACAGATTTGGACAGTGTTCTTCCTTCCCATGATCTCTATGTTGCTTTCTGTCATTTCCCACAATTGCCCTAACTGTCATGTCTGTGAACACTGAATTTCAGAGCGTGGTGTCCCTATTAGTGCATCCATCAGGCTGTACCCCATGGATGTTCATGGCCTGTGGATGGCAGTGGGTTAGGACTGGCCTCCCAGGGCATGGGGGTCTGTGGTCTGTACCAGCTGCCATCCAGCTGTCCCTGCCTGAATGCAGGGGGCTAAACATAGCAAGAGAATCTTAGGCCCTTTCTACATGGGGACAGATAGGGAATAAGCCCAGAGCGGTGCCTGCTGAGCTTGGGAAATAGGAAAGGGAAAAGGCACAAGTTGGTTAAAGGTTTATCTGAAAGCAGTAGGAAGAATGATTAGTCTAGATTGTTGTCTTGATAGGATTTTGGCTCTGTTATTAATGTGGCCTTTGGTACAAAAAAAGGTATTAGGGAAAGGACGATTTGGAGGACAGCAAAACAGAAGAAGTTCAGAAGGTTTGGTTTTGCGTAGTTAACCTTCCCATTAACAAATAGGCATTTGGGCATGTCTACCTAGTTAAAAATTAACATTAGATGTACTCTAGCAGGCTTCAACTGTAGCACAAAACCAGGAGCCAGCTGAAAAGGTTTATAATTGGGCCGAATATCTGAATGTCACCAAGGTTTATGTGAGGTTTGGATCTACTGGGAAGTTTCATCTTTCCCACCTGGATTGTTTTGTTTCCTAGGACCTTTACATCTCAAGAGAAAACCAAGGTTTTGTATCAATAACCTACCTACTTCGCATAAAAGGTGTAAGGGATACAGTGATTAGCCCTGGTATCTCTCGTCTTCAAGCAAATGAAATCTGTCTAAGGGGCTTGCTGGTACCAAGAATGCTCAGCAAGCATCACACTGCTCTCACTTCCTCTTGCTCCAGTGTATCCTGGGGACTGCCACAGCCAAGGGGCTTTAAAATAGAAGTCTTGTAGCAGCCCGCTGAACTGTTATCAACAGCAGCTCTGTAGGGGTAGTCCAGCCCAGGAGAAGTACTGGCAGCATCCGTTATTGTCCTTCATTTGTCACAGAAGCTGATGGGAAATCATTCAATTAAAAGGAGTGCAGTGGAATACACAAAACCTCAATATGAGTTTAGGAGAATGAGGGCAGCACATCAAAGGCATGCCAAAGCCCAGCTTTATGAAATGATTATTTTTTTTTCATTTCCACTGATTTCCTAGGTGAAATTAGGTGACTGTCTGGCTAGCATAATGATGACAAGGCTGGGAAACCATACATACTCAAATGACATACGTATAGTTTTAATAAAGGATGAGGGAGACTTGAGGGAGTGCATTAAATTGAGTAATAATTTATTATTTAGAGACCTCTACCCATTTACTCATTTTTTCTGGGAGAATTGGCTCTTCCTCCAAGGTGTAGGCCACTTTTAGAGAGGGGGAGAAGGTAAAGGCTGATGCCTTTGCTGCAGTCACTAGCTGGCAAAGCCAGCCTCAGCGCCTGCCTGCAGCCGAGGGCCCTGGCTACCTATCCTGTTGTTGAGCTGCTCAGTAAACATGCTGGGAGAGGGAGAGGGGGAGAGTTGACAGGGCCTTGCATGTCCTATAGGAATGCACTGCAATTATTTCCAATCACAATTAACCTGATTAGAATAATGGACAGGAAGTGTCCCTCTGTAGCTAATGCAGTTTGGCATCAGCTGACTGAAATCCTTTGATAATTTCTGCACAGATGGCTGGGCTGAAAGCAGCACTTTTTTAATTATTATTTTCATGGTCTCTTGGTAGGCCAAAACCTCCACACCAACAACAGACCTCCCCATTAAGGCGGACGGCGCCAATGTCAACATCACAGCTGCCATTTATGACGAGATCCAACAGGAGATGAAAAGGGCCAAGGTATCTCAAGCTCTGTTTGCCAAAGTGGCTGCCAATAAAAGTCAGGTGAGTGGTGGAGGGGATTTGTTGTTGCGGGACTTTTGGGGGTTTTGTTTTTAAAGCAAACGCTGGGGTTGGAACTAGACCCATCTCCTCCTCCCACCAATAAAAATACATCTGTTCCTACAATAATAATAATCTTCATCTCTGGGGAACCTGTCGTGTTTTGGGCTTTTGCCTGCTTAAGTGGTTTCCTTTTCCCTTTTAAAGTAGGCTAAGGAAAGGTTCAGCTCACAGCCAGGCTTTTTCTCCCATTTTGTACAAAACGCATGCCTTTTCCCACTCGTGGTATCTAACATACACCTCTGCTAGTGGGACAAGGACCTTGCAAAATGATGGTATCCTTCTCATTTGACAGGTAAAGAAATTGTTTTCTTACGTGATTAGCTAAGGGAAGGCAATGGGAAAACGTGTGTTAGGCAGGTGTTTCCTTTTTATTGCATGTTGTATGTGCTGCATATGGTATTGCCATGTGAATAATTCATATCATATCCAATCATTTTTACAAAAAGACGTGAGAGGGCACTGCAGTGAGTTCTGGATGAATTTCCACCTTGGGTGTAAAAAATACATGTGGGCAAACCTAGGCTGGGGTGAAATTCTTGAGGAGAATCCATTAATTTAAAAATTTCATCCAACTCTTTAAAAAAATATAATGCTCCAGAAGAGATTTTGTGGAAAGGAGGACAGACAGAATTCCTGTAGAAAGCACAGCAAGTAGATCAGAGCTCATTGGAAGGAATGGTTTACTCAGTGAAAGGGGCTGCTTCTGATCCTGGATGAAGTTGCTCAGTTGTGCTTGGAAAGGGCATCAGTATCCACGCAAAAATACACAAATGTGGCTGTGAGTATGAGAGAGTGGGATAGAAGTGTCTGGATGCATGCACTCTGCAAAATGCGTACTTTCTTTTCCTCTGTGCAGGGAAACACCATTGTAGTCATTAAAATAGATGTAAAGTAAGCGATTGAAAGGCGTATAAACAAAGCATCAAAGGCTATCAAAGCACATGGGAGGGCCTTGTCCTTGTTGCAGGTATTTGTGCCCTGACACATGGAGTTCTGACTAATTTTTCTTTCCTCATTTAATCATTAATTTTCTTTGCCTTTTGCTTTCTCTTGTCAGGGTACAGGGGTTGCAGTTCGCAACCCGTGTACCCCCCAACAAAATCCCAGGCACAGGATGAAATACATAAAAGGAAAATACCATGGAACCCTCTTAAACTGTTAAATGCATAAAAATCTCATGTACCACATGGCAAAATATAATGAGAACTGGAGCTGTTAAACGAATAAAGCTGTTAAAAGCATAATGCCACTTGGCACAACTACTGTGCATTTAACGGTTTTCCACTGTGTAATAAATGACATATGTGGTAAACGTGCAGTAAATATAAAAACTGCACAATTGATTTTGCAAACGTGCCCCTTATTCTTTACTCCATGCAGATATCAAAGTTCCACCCAGAATCCGGACTGGACAGCTTTTAATAAGGAGTGTTTAACACAGACTGAATGCCAGCCTCTGAGGTTTGGCTTAAAATTGCCTGCAAGCTTCCTGTCATTATACCCAGAGGCTTCTTGAAATAGAGAGGGACTGAACCACCCAACTATAATTTGGGTGGCTCACCAGCTTCAGTCTGTGCCAGCTTGAGCGCGCTTCTCTGGCAGCATTGCACACCAGCACCAGAACACAAACAAGCTCTATAGTCCTTCACGTGGAAAAAGAACAAGGCAGCTTTTGAAAGCCAGATGCAAAAGGTTAAGAACAGGATCCACAAATGTTATTGTTTAAAGCAAAGTTACTGTACATAAAGGTTTTGGTTTCTTCAGCAGCAGCGGATAAAGAAGTGTTTCTGAGGCTGATGTTGCTTTTGTTTCACAGCCCTGCCAAAGCAATACTGGCTCCCTGGGATGACCCAGCATTCGCCATGCTGAGATGTCTTAGCGCTCTGCTGGAGCATGAAAGTGGTTTATGGTGGCACTGTAAGGCAGGGGCAGAGAAGCCATAGCCAAGAACCACAGCAGTCTGGGGCCTCTCACTGCCCCACAGCCCACCTCATGCCTACCCCAGCCTGGCTTGGTGTGCCTGTGCTGTCTCACCACTGGCTGTGGTGCCCTGTGGCCAAGAGGAGTGCCAAAAGCAAGGACACAGCTGCTTATTGTAGGAGAGAGCCACTGTCTTGGGATGGTCAGCATGTTGCCTTAGGTCTAGCTTGTCTGAAAGCTAGTGGTGGAGCTCTCCCAGTGCTTTGTGCAAGCCAATTGTGCCATTTGTGGGCATTTCTGGGGAAGATGCTGCTGATTTCTGCAGCTGGGTTACATGGTGGGAAGCACTCATTGAAAGCTGCCCTTGTTTGCAGAAGAGAGAGTTTGAAGAGGGGAAAAAAGAGCTAATCTGAGGGTTTGCTTGGACTCTCCGCCAAGGTTTGTTCACTTGCTATTCTCCACAGGCCTGGCTTGCATTGCATTGGCTTCCTCTATTATTCCCTCACCCCAGACTACTGAGAAGCTTCCAGTTTGCTAACAAGGCATGTGTTATGTTGGGCGCTGCTGTTCTGTCAACAGCAATCCACGGTGCTGTGAGATCTTCACAGTTTTAGCAGCCAGTGAATCTCCGACAGGGCTGTTTTGACATTTTATACACAGGGCTGTATGTCATGTACCCAAGAGAGCATCCAGAGCCAATGGAGGCCTCATTTCATCTTCTGTCTTCTTACAGGAAGAGTGGTACCCACTGAGAGCAGTTATTGCAAGCGGCATCATCTACTAGTGGAGTTAATTGACCTCTAATTTAACAAGTAGCCATCTTTATTCTTAAGTCATGGCAGAGTCTCAGTTCAGCAACTAAAAGGAAGGGAAGCTGCTAAAAACTTGAGCTTACAAATCACAGCACTTGGAAGTCAACATAGATGCAAGGAACAGAGTCTCATGGACATACCAAGGTGTTATGGGTACCTCTATAAGAGAATCCACCATATAAAGATCTCAAGCCATTCATTTTAGACATTGACTTATTCATTACTTACTAATCTTAATATGCATTTAGTCCTTGCAACTTATATATAGACAGTTTTTAGTCTTGTGAAGTGCTTTGCATCCCTTTGTATTTTTGAAGACAGCAGGAGCTGAGGGGCTCAGTGCCTTCCAAACACAGCCTCCAAAGCTGTCATCCTATTTTAGTTGCCAGCTGTTAGTGATGTACCCACTGGACAGCATGCTTCTCTGGGGATGCTGCCTGCTAATGCCCTTTGTCCTTTGAATGGCTAAGCCTGGGACCTGTATTATCATGTTGGGAGTGTTTCAGCGTGTGACTGGAACACCAGGATTTGGTTTCCAATCTGTGCTTTAGGGTCTCCTGGTTATGTTTAATCCACAAAGAGATGGGTTTCCAGTGTATCGTTTCAGAGAGGTTTGGGTAGCCAGTGTGTCTCCAGAACTGGGCAGTGGCACAGGCAGAGACTTTGATCTTGGCTCGCTGCAGATTTGGACTGTCAGTTGTGAAAACTGGCTTCTACATCCAGTTCTGCAACTGCTCTACAGTATGACTTAAGGAAAGCCATCTCCCCCATGACCATGTGCCAGCACTTCTGTAATACTGTGCAGCAGCATCACGCCTCTGACCTCTGCTTGTGAGGGTCCTAGCAGAGGCTGTGCTGTGCTCATCAGATGTTTTTTTCTTGGTCTGTACAAAATGAGTTTAGGAATATAGTTCTGTTCATAATAAACAGTCACTATTGAAATACATAGTGGGCATAGTTGGCTGGAGCACTTGTTGACAGTCTGGGGGACGGCAGAGTTTGTATGAACATGGCGACTAAACTTGCCACATTTCTCCCAGGACAATTAGGCTGGGGAAGCGTGGGGAAGAGGGGCACATGCTGCTTGGGGTCTACCCCGTGCAGGGCATATGGAAGATTTTGACCTTCATCAGTCCAGTGAAAACAAAAAGCAAACCCTTGAAACTGAAATTCTTCCTCAAGGGACTGGAATTTGTTCCGGTTGCACCACAGTAAAGCAAGAGAAACCCCATGGAGCTGCATGTGAAAAAACATGAAGTTGGCAAAGCTCAGTCTCTGGTTTTGTGTCTTTGCCCTATTTAAAAATGAGCGAACAAAAAAATAAACTCTGCTGGGAGTTGGAGGCAAAGGGCAGAAAATCCCTTAAGAGAAACCCAGGCCTATGGATGGAAATCACTGGAACAATTCCTTGCCCTTCTTCTGACTTTTCATGGTGAGGTGCCTGCCACATTGCCAGGGTTGTCTGGGAGCCTGTTCTTTGGCCAAGGAGGGTGTTATCTCCACAGTAGGAGCCCACACTAGATGGGACTCAGCACCACGGCTGTCTGCCCATGCTCTCACCTCCTGCCCATGCTCCCAGAAGAAAGGAGAGGTACTGTGAGAGGAATGAGCAGCATCACTCTGAGACAGGATGGCTCTAGAAACCCTTTATTTTGTCATTTCCTCTCTTTCTTTCCCTCGTTTCGTTTGATATGATGGGATGCCTTCTCTCATCCTTTTAGCTTATACTGGGTATTTTCTGTGCCCTTAAACTAATTAGCTTCCAGTGCTGATCAACAACAGCTACAAAAAGCAGCTGGTGGAGAAGACGTGTAGCATATATAGTGTGTGCATATAGGGCATGTCTTACTGCTGTAGCGTCTTGTTGCCTTTATGATGTTGTGAATCTCTGCGTCTGGGGCATGTCTGTTGTGCTGATATTTTGATGTTGTTACATGTGGAGGAAATACAGAAAGACATTTTTCTCCTTGACTGACCTTAAAATTTCTTTGAAGTACTTTTGGACATTAGCTTCTCTTTTACAGACTTCTATATGCAAATACAGTGTACCCCCACATCCAGGACAAGCTTGAGAACTGGGCCCATGTGCCCCTCATGAGGTTCAACAAGGCCAACTGCAGTGTCCTTGGCTGGACAACCCTGAGACTGGGGGATGAAGGGATTGAGAGCAGTCCTGCTGAGAAGGACTTGGGGTACTGGTAGATGCAAAGATGTACGTGAGCTTACAGTGTGTGCCCATAGCCCAGAAGGCCAACTGTATCCTGGGCTTCATCCAAAGGTGTGTGGCCAGCAGGTTGGGGGAGGTGATTCTGCCCCTCTGCTCTGCTCTTGTGAGACCCTACTTGGAGTACTGAGTTCAGCTCAAGGCCCTCAGTACAGGGAAGATATGGACCTGTTGGGGTCAGTCCAGAGGAGGCCATGAAGATGATCAGAGGGCTGGACCACCTCTCCTATAAAGACAGGCTGAGAGCTGGGGTTGTTCAGCCTGGACAAGCCCCTGGGGAGACCTTATTTTGGCCTTTCAGTACTTAATGGGGCTGATAAGAAAGACGTGGAGGGACGTTTTAGCAGGGCCTGTTGCAGTAGGACAGGGGGTAATAGTTTTAAACTAAAAGAGGGGAGGTTTAGACAAGAGGTAAAGAAGTTTTTTCCAGTGAGGGTGGTGAAACACTAGAACAGATTGTCCAGAGAGGTGGTAGAAGCTCCATCCCTGGAGGCATTCAGGATCAGGTTGGGCAGCGCTTGAGCAACCTGGTCTAGTTGAAGATGTACCTGCTCATTGCAGGAGGTCGGACTAGGTGACCTTTCCAGGTCCCTTCCAACCCAAGTCATTCTATGATTCTGTGATCCTTTGACAACATCTGCAGCAGTGCGTTAGCCTCTCAGCAGCTAAGTGAAGCAGGGACAGTGGTGGAGCTGGGGCTTTGCTCAGGAAGTCCTTGGCAGACCTGGGAGCTGATGACGGGCTGCTTGCCCTAACCATGAGCCCATACTTCCTCTCCAGCATGGGGAGAAGCTAGTTTAAACTTGGCACACTGGAAATATCCTCAGTGCACGGCATCCTTCCCTCTGAGGCCAAGGCTGTAAGCAGACGTTGTGTTCCCATGAATTGAAGATGCATCAGGGCTCATGTACCTCATTCATACTTTGTGTTTCATGTTTTATGAGGCTAGTGAGAAACTGGCCCTCTTGGAAGTGCTCTGCATTTTGCCTTGTGTTTTGGGGGGAGGGAACATACAGAGCGTTTCAGAAAATCCAGGCTATTGAGTGATTAACCTTGAACTGTATCAAAATGCTCCAAGTAAAGCTGCTCAGGTTCAGTCCCCCTCCCCCGGCCCTCATCAAGAATTCATTGAAGCCATGACAGAACTCTCCATTACAGTTAGTCTTTTATCCATTTCAGCTTTCTTGATTAGGTTATCTTGAATCATTAGGGGGTTTATTTATTTTAATAGGCACTTATTGGATTCATGGAAAGAGAGTTTGGCGACTAAGAAACAAGAGCTGAATATTATCTGGCTCATTTCACACTGCAGAGAGTCCCAAACTGAGCAGAGGGAAGAGAGGCTGAGGAAGTTTGTCCAGAGTTCTCCTGTGATCCAGTGTAGAAAGGGAGCTTTCTCTAGGGAACGTAGCATTTCTTCTCCAATCTTTCAAGGCTTGCGTCAATCATTGCTGCTTTTTTTTCTTTTTGTCACATATGTTGACATTTCTGCACTGATGATGTGGGTGAGGAAATGGCCTTTTACATTTATTTTTGAGATTTATTCCTGAATCACTCTTGCTAAAAACTCTTCATTTGCCTACTCATGCTTTCACTGGAGACCCTAGAAAATGTCAGCACAGAAAACTAACTGTGTTATTGTTAATTTCAATGTAAATGCAGGGAAGCGTAAGGTCAGTTTAGTTGCAGTTTTATCCAAGCTTGAAGTTCCCTGCTGTGGTCCAGCCCAAGCAGAAAGGCCACCTGTGATTAACTCATCGTGGACACCCAGCTGCCGTCTCCTGCAGTGGCTTTCGGTAGAGATGCTGCTCAGGGTATAAGCGCTGGGCTATAGCCCCAGCAAAACTGAGCCTGAACTCCTCCTAAATGCTCTCTTGTCCTTAATCAGACATTTGGTCCTTGGCTGACTGCAAGTCAGCGAATCTGCAGGAAGCAGCTGTAGGGCCAGGATATTTGTGCATACCTTCATAGAGCGCTGCAAAACCTGACCTTACTGTCATCGGCTGCTGGAGCAGCCTCCCCTGCTCCATTGTGTCTAGCAAAAGTGAAAGGGTCAAGCTGCTAAAAAGGGCTCAGGGATAAGTGACAGGGAATATAGCTTGTGATTTCTGCACCAGCTAACTGTCCCTCGAGGGGGTTGGAGTGCGCCAAGGCTAATGCTGTGGTGTAGTAAGCACGCTGTTTCTTTAACAGCATAAAAGCACAATGGGAATGGCTGGCTTCCTGCAGATTTTTGTTGTTGTTTGCTTAGCTATGTGGAAATTTGTTCGATTAGGAGACAGAGAGGTTAAAAATAGGACATTAATATGATATTATTTGTTTTATCAAATAAAATGCTTAGAAAATGTTTATCTTGTCTCATGAGAACAACAAAAATAGAGACCAGCACTTCTCTGCAGCTCTCTTTAATGAACTAAACTGGCTGCGTTCTCGATGCCTCTGGAAGTTTTGGGGTGAAATGAAGGAAGTTCTGAGCAGAATTCCTTGTAACCACAAGCACTGGGTGTGCCTGACTGCAGAGCCAAAAGCATCCTTTAATTGTACTGTTTATCCTTTTTTTATTTTTAATGGAAGACATTCCCATTAGAGAACCTTAGTGGCTGACGTGGAGGACCAGATTCTGCCACCCATATTGAAACTGTCGCATACCAAACTCTCTGGGTAGCTCTGTGGCAGTCAAGGAGGCTGTTTGTGCAGTGGAGCCAGACTTGTGATGTGCAGGGGAGGCAGGATCAGAAATCACAGCGTACCGGTCCTCTGGGGAAGGATGTGTTATTTGTTAGATTTCCAGAATGCGTTCACAAAAGTTGGATTTAGTTGTAATGCAGTGAGCTCAGATCTGTGGATGAGTGGGGGAAAAGGTGGTGAGATAGTGTCTCCTTCTTCACTTCTCCTTCTTCATGCCAGTAAATATAGCTATAGATGAAAATTCATTGTGAATGCCTGTAGCTCCAAGCATTTCTGTATGTTAGCATTTCTTAAACGAAATAATTCTCCTGGAAAGCTCTGTGTAACATACACAGACCCCAAGAAATAAATAAAAGAAAATACAAAAAAATTGCAACCAAAAATCCCCAAGTTGAGATTTTTAACAGAAAAAGGAGATTTGTGTATTAATAATTCATGAGTTCTCATTGAACATGCACGAAGAAACGGTGCTATTCAATAGAGAATACTGTCATCTGTCACTGTTTTATTTGACATTTACACTTTTTTTTTCCCCCCTCTTTTTTTTTTTTGCCTGGTACTGCAAAACTTTCTTGGATGGCGTGCTAGGATTATTTAAATAAATAATGAAAGGAATCCGATGCAGCCTTCTCATCTGTGCATGGGGAAGGCGGTTACTTGCAGTCATAAGGAACGTGCAGTAAGCTGCAGCGCTGTGTTTCCTCACGTATTAACCAGAGCTATCGCCTAATAAGCAGCCCTGTAGATGGATAGATAGGTTCTTGACTGGATGGCGGATAGAGTGACTGCTCGAATAAATAAAGAGAAGGGTAGGAAAAGAGCAATGAAAAGACGGATCTGCTGCAGATAAGCGTACGCATGCACACGGTGGGTACGCGTGTGTATGTGTGGGGGTGAGTGAATCGTGGCTGTTGTGAAGAAAGCTGCCACAAATACATTGCTGTTGCCGTTGCAAAAATAAATATTTATCAATGGCACTGGGGGAGATCCGGTCCCGCACAACGTGGGAGAGGACGGGGCATTTAGCACAACAGCAGTTCAGTTAGGCGCACCTTGCAATTTCTTGCTAATATTAGGCTCATGAAAATCTTTCTGCTCTGTAGGTTAGTTATTATTTATAAAAATCACAGAACCAGCTGATACATTCATAAGCTAATTATTGTAGCAGCTGGGTACACATGGTGCAATATGTCTGAGGCTGTGAAGTATCACAGATTTCTTGGGGCCTGCTGTGGTGGGGGTGTGCTGTTGAAGGCTAGATCCCTTAATCTGATCAGCCAAGCAAATACTTTGTGGGGAAACTGGATTAATATCTCTCTAAATACCATGGATGTGCTTCACCTTCAGAACCAGGCTCCTTTAAACGTGCCATTAGCTTATCTCCTTTGGGGAATGGAGAAGTTCTCAGGTGTCCTCAGGATGGCGGGGTCTTTGCCTGGTGCCTCCCTTTGCCAGAAATTAATTTGGTTTGCTCATGTCTGCACACATGGTCACACTGCGGTCTAATCTTTTCCCTAATAGCTCCAAGGTCAGGACCTCGCATGTTGCCAGGCAAATTGAGCGCTATCCTTCTTAAAGACTAATGGCAGCGAGTGCCTAGTCCGTAATGAGGCCTGTAGTGTTTCTCTAAGTGATTGTAATGAGTGCTCATGATAACGGGACAGATAAATCACAATGCAGCAGTCCGGGCTAGCTGGTGCAGCGCTGGGCAAGGGAGGCTGCTGCGCTGAGCCAGGCACCGTGCAGAGCTCCGCAGCCCTGGGAATACCCCAGGAGCATCCTCCCCAGGCTCTGGCCCCACCAGGCTGCAGCAGTTTGTGTGGGTTTTCTGTTCAATGGTTGGCGTTCATGCTGCAGCATCCCTTCGGGAGGTGTTAAACATACCTGCTTGAAACACGTGAAAGAGTTCAGTTGGAGACTTATTGCATCACTGAAAGTAGGGAGAAATAGGAGCTTATTTTTTTCCACAGATGGTTTATTTTCCATTTCAAAAATTATTTTCTTTGTATGGAGGAGCCCCTGAGAAAATGCTGTGGAGCTGTGAGATTTTCTTCCTGTAAAAGAGAGAAAGTTTGAGGGGATTTCTGAGCAGTAGAAAGGGAAAGAGGAGAACTGAGGGCAAGGGATGTGGCCGAACCGCATTAAAATGCAGTCATCACCTGGCTGCAAGTTTACCCAAACACCAGTAAAATCACTTTGAAAATATAATGCAGATCCCCCCCCATCAAGTAAATAATCAGATATCTTGTTTTCATCCTTGCCCCCCCCCAGCCCTCCTAGTTTATTGCAAGAAAAGATCAGGTCTGCACAAATGTGGCCTCTCACTTGTAAAAACAAGGCAGTGTTGTGTTACAGATTAGTTTATAAATCCCTGGTGGCTTCACAGTTCAGTGCCTACAGCTGCTGCAGATGGGCCTGGGTTTTTGTCTCTTCGCTGTGCTGCAGCCGGCAGTTGAAGGAGAAAATGGAATGATCAGGTTATTAACATGTAGGCCGTGAGGAAGAGGCTGCACAATGAGAACAGCTGGTGTTGCTGTCTTGGCTGATGCAGCGGAGATAATCAAATCTTGCCTTTTCTGGGGGGGTGAAGGCAGAAGACACAGTGGAGAGCAAGACAAACAACGGCTTATGATGTTATATACGGGGTTTAGAGTGCACGATAGAAGTTATCAATGGCTTACAAGTTGTTACACAAAAAAAGCAATACCCACCCCCCCCGTGTGGGCCGGTAATGAACCCGGCTGTTCAGCTTTCTCTACTTGCTGTTCAGAAAAATACAGTTTTGGCTACTTCTCGTACCAAACATTTTTAACATTGATCAAGCTATCTTTTAGGTATTGTAAGGTGCCTGTCAAAATGATGTCAAAATGTGGAGTTGTAGCTCGGAAATGATGGGTTATAAAGCTACTAGGTAAAATATTTTGACAGGAGTCAGTAAGGCGCGTTGACAGCATCCTCAGCATTATCTTCTCCTGTCATTTGCATTGCATCTCCTGCGCACAGGCACAGGAGGGGAGTTGCTGTCCCCAGCCCCAAGCAGGGCTAGCTGTGTCCCCATGTCCTCACCTGGGTAGCAGCAGCCACCATCCCTGGTTAACCTGCTGGGGGTGCCGGGTCACTGCCACACATGCTCAGCACACGAGGGGCTGTCCTCACCGTAACAGCTATGGATGTAGTACTCTCTGGCTGGCTTTGTGCTTTGGGGTGGTTTCCTATTCCTGAAGCGCTGGTGCTTTCCCCTCGTGGGGTCTGAGCACTCAGCCCCTGTGGAGAGGTCCTACAGGATTTCATGCAGTGGGGCCTTTCTGAAGGCATTTCAAGCTAGCCTTAAAACAATATAGCAAGAATAAAATTGATTACTGTTATGATCTGCAGTTGGGTTTAGAATTGCTTCCACCTAGTATCTCAATCTTTCTAGTAACTTCTGCAGGACCCTCTTTGCTGTTTGTGTCCTGAACAGCAGAGGATTCCCTTTCTGTTGGAGTTCATCTTCTAAGTGGCCATTTGATTACTTAAAGCTGTCAAATTTAGCGGGGTTCAGAGCTGGGGGCGTCAATACAACCGAGTGACAGCAGATCAGAGATCTTTACTTGATAGTGTCTTCCTGTAAACATTTTCAGTAGTGGTTGAATTTCTACATCTGCAGCTGCAGCCTTCACCATGAGGGTGTCTCAGGGCTTATGTCTTGTTTTCTCTTTCTTGGATGAAGAAATAAAGGGGCTTTGAAACAGAAGTGGAGATGCACCCTTATTTCAACTCTGGTTTTCTGTAGGAAAAATATTTATACCCAAGCATTTTAAACGTGGTATGATTATGACAGGCAGCAAGATGCTGTGCTTCCTGGTTCCTGTTAAGTGCTGCTGATTGTTTCTGTTTCTCCTACTTGCAGGAAATATAATATACGAAGGATTTGTTGAGACCAAAGGGCAGCTGGGTGGGGGGGGTGGAAGCTGTGTGAGATGAGACCAGCAAAACTTGCAGCACAGAGCTTTATGTCCAGCTGACCTTCCACTCGCCTCTGGTTCCTTGGAGCTCAGTGAATTACCTGTGCTGACCCTACCATTGCAGGGCTGGCTGTGTGAGCTGCTTCGCTGGAAAGAAAACCCAAGCCCGGAAAACCGCACCCTTTGGGAGAACCTCTGCACCATCCGCCGCTTCCTGAACCTTCCCCAGCACGAGAGGGATGTGATCTATGAGGAGGAGTCCAGGCATCACCACAGCGAGCGTATGCAGCATGTTGTCCAGCTGACTCCTGAGCCCGTGCAGGTCAGAGAGCTAACTTCCTTCTGAAGGCTGTCTGTGTGGGGCAACAGCGTGCATGGGTAACATGGGGCTGTGAAGAGTGTAACATGGGGAAGTGCTTTTTATGCATTGCCTGGAACTGAAAAATTTGTCTAAAATTACCATGGTGAGCATTTTGTGGGGCACGGGCCTTCATTTCACAGCCTCCTTTGGACTGTTTTGCTCCTCTGTACAGTCTTTGTGATTAGTATGTATTTTTGGTTTGTACACCCTTATTCTGTCCTTGGTTTTGGCCTTAACAGAATGAGAAATAAATAGATTCAAATATGCATAGGGAAAACAAAGTGCAAATACTACAAGACTCCCTATGTTTGCAGTTCAGCTTCAGTCAGAAGAGAAAATCAGCCTTATGTGTATTCCTAATAACTAGTAATGCATGTCAGAAAACCAAACATCTGCAGATGGTCAAGAGAGCCTCAGCAGATGTTTGTTCTCAATCTAAAAAGCTGAGACAACGCCTTCCACAGCAGACCTTCCTTTTGAATCGCTGCTGGCGCTGGGTACCATTTGCCTGATCCCATGATGTGACTGCCCTCAGAGAGCTGTCCGTACTGTGTTTCTCTCTGATAATCTCACAGTTCCTCCTCCCACCTTTGCTCTGCCCATTATTATTTGATGGCAGCTTGCACCATTCTGCTACTCTTGCTGTGAACCTTGGCATTCAGCCTCTATTCTTTGTCTCTGCTCTTGTTCTGCTGCTGCTAGCACTGCTGCCAACTGTCTAGTCACCTTCTTCCAAAGGTGGGAGGATTTTCTTGTCTTCTTGTCCTGCCCCTTCTGAAACACATTGGTCTTGCCCAGATTAATTACTGCCTTGCTCAGTCTTCTTTGTCTCTTCTGCTACTCACTTCCTTCTTGCTGTCCATTTGGTCTTTTCCTGGAAGAAAAAATGGGTTTCTTGGGATTTGGGTTCTCAGAGCTGTGAAGTAGGGGAAGTGCTCTGAGTAATTAATGCTCCAGGTTTTGTCTTCCATAGTCCCAAAAATCTGTAGGATCTTGGAGGCAAGGAGCTACAAAAGAGTAAAGGCCCAAGCTAACATGTGAGAAGACAACTAGATCTGTGTAGATTTGAGCTTATTAACCCAGTTTGGGTGGCCACAGCAAGTAGGAGTATCCCCTAAGGAACAGTTTGAAGTTGTTTCTCTGAGCTCTTGTGCGTGACCTTGATGATTAGCCTACTTTCCAAAGCCTTCTGCACATCACTTTTCTGTGTCATGCAGGTTGGCTCTTGCGAGTGACATGTTACACTGTGTTGGAATGCAGTGCATTTATATTTGTCAGCAAGTTACAAAGCCATGGATTAATTATTTATTACAGTCAAAATACAAAAAATGAAGAAAAATAAATGGAACCAGCTGGCAAGTACATACAGCAAAACTCTGGAGACTGGTAAACAGTTGATACAGTAGGCTTGTGTTTTGAGGGTGCTGCATTTTAAAGCTATGTTTGCCCATCCAAAAACCCCAGTGGGTTTCGGAGTGACACGCTACCAGTGCAAGACACAGGAGGCTTGCTGTGCACCTGCTCCCTACTGTCCGAAGATACTGTGCATCAAGCAATTTTGGTGTAGTTTTCAGTCTCTGGGACTTGAATTGTTCCAAGCAGCAAGATTTGTCTTTTGGATTTGCTGCGAGGGCCACTATTAGGTAATTAGCCGTGAAGAATCAGTGACAGCAGCCAGAAACATAAAGCTGAGGTCCTCACATTTGCAGTCATAGGAGATTTTGTGACACCTTGCATAAGGGTAGGGGTCTTGGGCTCCGCTCCTGGCTGAACTCCAGGCCAAGTAATTACATTCTGCCTATCTGAAATTCCCCCTGTAGTGTCAAGTGGGAAAGCAACTCTCATTTCCTTCTCAAAGCGGTGGCGGGTGCAGAGTGTCTGCCATGGTGCCTGGCTGCATTTTAGCAGCGGATGGAAAAATCCAAGAGCTGCAGTCACTGACCTGGTCTGCTTTGTAGGCTTTGCTAGTGGAAAGTGTGCTGGAGGTCCGAGCCCTTACCTGCAGCCTTGATGTCAAGTCGACAGTCCTTTGAAGAAGATACAAGTAGCAGTGCTGTGAGTAACAGCGTGAGCAGCTCAGTGACACCAAAGCAGGCAGGAGGCTCTTAACCTCTGCTCTCTCTCCACCCACCCCATCTTCCTCTCTGCTCTGGTGGATTTGATATGTATACAGTAACTTGTGTCTGATGCTTGAGTCTCCTGCTCCTCCAGCTGTGGGACTGTGTGGGACTGTGTTGCCCCATGCTGATGCCAGAGCATGATTGAGCCTTCTCGTGGGCTGGGGACACCCCTCTGTCAGGCTGAAATACTTGGAAGAAAATCCTGATTGTCATCACAAAAGGCATGACCAGCAAGAGATAATGGATAGATAAATTTAAGCCTTTTCTCTGGTATAGTTTCTTGGAAATAGCAGAGATTTCATTGTGACGGGCTTTGTGTAGCTCACTTCCCAATTAGAGGGTTGGGCGCATCTTCAGTGAGGGAGTCAACCCAAGGCCGTGTATGGTTTCTGTCCTTTAAAGGCAGAGTGTGCGCAGCGGGGCAGTTGTGGTGCTGCTGTAAAAGATCAGCTTTTGATGTTTGTTTAAGAGATTGTTGTTCCTTTTGTGGCAGGTTCTTGCCCTCCGTTTGGTATTGCTATCCTCTGACTCACTGTATAGCTTTAGGTTCAGAGCTTTAAAAAGAAACATTTTCATTCTTTCTCTCTTCCATTAGATTTTTCCCGTCCGCCATATATTAATCCATTTAATCAAATATTTTCCTGTTTCTGAAATGAAAAATGTCTATAATGGAAGCTCAGTGCGCAAGAAATTCCTCCCTGCACACTTGATTTATTTGTTATTGTGCTGAGGAGTCATAAAATGTGAGCCCTGTGGAGCTCTGTGACATGGCTGTGTTCTCTGGCAGCATCGGGTGTGACCATATGGACGTGCTGGAGTGCAGATTTTCGTTCACATGCTGGTTGCAGAGCATCCACACTATACCTACATGTTGCTGTGTGTGCAGGCTGAGCTCGCCACAGCTGCTCACTTGGTTTTTAAGGTTATTCAGGTGTGCACTAAATGACTTTGTCCCACAGATTCCTGGAAAGTGGGAGGGGATGCCAGAAAGCATGATGTTTTTACCCTGTTCTCATCCTCTTCCACCACCATCAGATGTGGGATCCTGGCTGGATCTTTGATCTGACCTGGCTGTTGTGGAGATCTGTTGGACAGCCTGCATGCAGAGTAGTCACTTTGCAGCAAGCAGTCCTCATGCTTCTGCGTTTAGCTTCTTGTTCTGCAGAGGTGAGGGTACCCTAGCTTACTTCTCATCCCTCACTAAATCCCACCATTCCCAGGCTGGCATTGGACCTTTCTGGAGTGTTAATGCTGAGAAGTGCCTATAGCCGCTTCCCATTGCCAACGAGGGATTCAGTGTTTGTTACAGACACTCTGGGACACAGTAAATCTAATTTCTCTCCCTTCTCCCACTGTTTGTCTGCTGTGTCCAAGGTGACCACTCCAGAGAATAACCATCTTGCCTGGCACTTTAATATAGTGCTAATTCATAGTTAATTGCTGGGGCAGAGAAACCTGACTCAGTTGGGAAAATGATGAATCAGGCTGCTGTCTCTGGAGGGTTGGGGTGGATAAGCTGGTTCTCTTGAGTAATGAGCCACCACTGCAGCAAAGTACCTGCTATTCAGAGAGCGGGGAAACCTTGCCTTTCATTTTCTGCATAAGCTGACAGATAGACCTGCTGAAGCTGGTAGGTACATATTGATTTAAGAGCAGTCAAATGTTGACTTTAAAGAAACAGGAATAGTTTTCACATGCTTTCTAATACAGTTACTTTGGTCACTTTTTTTAAATGACGTCCCTCCACCCTTTTTTCCCTCAGAAGCTTTGATTTAGACAACTCTGGCAATTTATAATAGTTCAGATCATAAATCACTGGGGAACATTAGTAAATAAAGAAGGCTTAGCAGAAAGCTGTAGGGAAGCTTTTTCGTGTTGTGTGTTCACTGCAAACATTGTGGTCTCTCTTTAAATATGCGGAAAATAACATACGACAGAAGTAAATGAAATACAAATTTTGTCATTTTGTGAGGGATGGAAGGAACAAGTATTTTAGAATGACAATGAAATACAAACCAGCAGAACATGGAGCCCTCATAAAAATGGGTCAAGGCAAGTGGCAGTGGCAATCCAGTGAAACTAATTGCATATTCTCTTTCTAGAAGTAATAAAAGAGGCAGTGAACACCACGTTAGTGCTTCCTAATGAAATATCTGATTCTAAACAATGTCTTCAGAGTTCATGGGTCACACAATGCGTAACATGCTGGAAAAAACAGAGAGACTTAAAATTTCCTTTCTTACAAAATAGTATTAATTAATAATACTTAGGCCGATCGTAGATGATAAGTGAAGTAAAACTGTGTTATTCCATAGGGGAACATGGTGTGCTTAATGATCTATAGATTGATGTGCACGGTACGTTTTTGCTGTGTTTGTGGGGGTTACAGCAGGAGATTTTGCATATTGGAAATCAGGACTGAGTTGTCTGGGAGACTTGAACAAAAACTTCTTTCCCAAACCATGTTAGCTCGCTGACTTTGGTGCTTACTGTTTCTTCTAGGCAGTTTGCGGATGGTGTGCCCTGCAATTCATTCCTAATGGCTGCACCCTGATAGTTCTGCTTTTTGATCATTTCTCTGCACCCGAAAGCTAGAACACAGATTGATACCCACTGCTTTTTGATTCCTACAGCTTCTTATTCTTTGGCTAGTTGCGATGTCCGCTCAGATAGGGTGAGACCCCTAAAGTCTGGTGAGACATCTTGTGCTCAACAAGCCCAGATGGACTTTCAGAGATATTTGCGTTGCAGGTTTATTCATTCCACTCAAAAAGCTCGGAGCTTTGGTTTGGGTGGGTTGCAGCCGAAGTATTTATTTAGTCTTTGGTTGAGAACTACAGGGGGAAATGCATGTCAGAATGAGAGCTGCAAATTTTGTGAGTGGAGAATGTCTGTCTTTCTCAGTTGTTAGGTTATCTGGAGTTCCATTCTCTCTCTCTCTTACTAAAAATAGACAATAACAGCCCATTTCAGTATCTCCTTTCAATCTAAACCATTCAAAAATCTCACAAAAAAAGTTCTCAAACTATGTAACTTCTATTTCTGTGCAGTATTGAAGCTGAAGGCAATATGTATTGCAAATGCCACTTACTCTGCATTTATCTCTTCTCATGCGTGTCTGCTTTTGGTTGGGGTAAGGAACTCCCTTTGAAGAAAGCAGTGCAAGCAAAGCTTTCAGAAGGCTGCCACTTCTGAACTCCTTTCTCATACTGCTCTAGTACCCGTGCCCTGCAGCCACACACGCTGTGTTTTGGAACAAAAGCTGTGGCTGTGCGCTCTGCTTTTCCATCCTTTTGGTGCACACCATTTTCCTGGCATGCCACAGCAGCTCAGGAGCCTTGCATGAGGTTTCACAAAGGCAGCAGGAGTACATACCAGACAAGGAGCCCCTTACATTCCACTCTGAGGTGCCTGATGGAGTTTCTAGTGATTGGTAGTTATCACAGTTGCAGTGGAAAGGCGCTGAGCTTTGACTGCTATAGCCAAACCTGCCTACTGTGTCTTCTCAGCTGTTTCTGTTTAGTGTGGATATCTAATGTGGCTGAAAAGTGCTGCTGATTTTTATTAACTTTAAGCCTGCGATTCCCCTTGAAATGATAGTGGGGAGTGTGCTTGCAATTGAAGCAAAACTGCTTCTGTTCTGAAATTAGGCTTAGTACGATTCCATTTAACCCTAGAAATGGGAAATCAAGTAAAGAGGATAGCGTTGTTTTTCACTGTAGATCGGCTCCTGTCATCTCACCCTTCTGCCTTTCACACACAATTTGACCAGATTTAGCCCTCCAGTCCTGAACCTCTAGTAAATGCTAAGCTGCCAGCATTGTAAGGAGTCGCAGTAGGTTGGGGATGAGCAAACATCTACAGCAAGATCACTAAATAAAGCTCTTTAAATTCCCGTAACCTTTGAAGCTTGCTGGCTGGCAGCAGGCGAGTCTGGAAGGCTGAAGAGCCACTAGATGAGCTTCCGCTCCGTTTACGTTTCAACAGTTTTGCAGTTAAAAATATTGCTCTTTTAAATTTCTTTTTAATGCTCGTTAAGTGCACCCTGTCCTTCACATTTGCACATAAATAATAATACCGGGCTTCAGAGATGTGTAAATGTTTACAGGGTACTGGCCGTATGCAACGTTTGTTCTCAGGCTCCTCACCAAAATCTTTGGGTGAAGTTCCCTGGAGTGTTGCATTGGTTTTTCCGTGCAGATGGGCAGTTGTAAAAATGACATGGGGAGGGAAACAAGGTTGTCTTGTGCTACCAGAGCACATTGCACTGCTTGTCCCCCAAGATCTCTGAGTGCGAGTGAGCTTCTCTTCCTCCTGTGTTGCACAGCATCCCCCAAGCTTCTGGGCAGTGCTAGGGGTTAGGCTGTGGCAGAGTAGCACATAGATACTCAGTGTCCTTGCCCTGGGCCAGTCTCCTTGGGAATTCATTGGTGTGGGCTTTTCTTTTACTGAATGGTTGGAATACCCAGGAATATGCGTCAGGATATGTTTTTTTTTCAGGGTTAGTATGCTGTGTCTGTCGTTCCATGTTTTTATGGACTTCTAAAGGGCTCAATTGGGAATGTTTTTGTGCGTATGCACTATTCTCACGCATCAAGTATTCAGAAGTACAGTAGCACATATTTTTTCTCACAGTCATCTATGCTTACAGTGTTTCAAAGAATATTCCAAAATATCTTGGCACAGACGAAGCGAAGCTGTTTGCAAGATCCCTAGCTGTGGGACAACAAAGGCTACATTCTCAACACACATCACACATGACTTTTATTAAAGTCTTAAACAAAAATCAGATAATGTATTTAGAAAATTGAACTTGATGTCACTCACATTGTGAAAGGAAGTAGGTATCCCCTAGTGCCTCCTTTGCAATGTCTTTTCCCCTAGTTCTACTCACTTCTTCATGTTTCAAATTAGAAGGTAAAAATCTTACACTTAAGTACAAATAAATGCGTTTTCAAACCAGTAATTTGGGACTCACTGACGTCACGGTGCCTAACTTAAAGAGACTTAGTGTTCAGAAACCAAGGAATACAAGCACATATAAGGTGCCTCTGGTGGAACGTTCAGAAGTTTGAAACATCTAAAATCATGATTAACATCTTACCATTACATATGGCAAAAAGGATGTGGTAAATCCCAGAACACATCCTGGATATTACGGGCCCAGCCATCTCATTAACTTTGTGTCAATAAACATTCCTTGGTTTCCAGTGTATACTAAATTTAGTTTTATGCTATTTGTACCATCATAGCACAAAATAATGTTGACACCCTTGAATTTTCTAGTTGCTTTTTCTCAGATTTATGGTTTGGATCTCTACATTATGCTCGTACTAGGCCATGCCCATTTGATGTGCTGCACTTGAATTCAAGGCGCATGGGTAGGGAGGATTGCGAAGAGCCACCTTCCTTCCTGCCACAAGTCCCATCACATTGATGCTGAGGAAGGTGAGCACTTAATGCAGACCCATAGTTTTTAGGAGCTTTTGTGAGAGCTGTGTGGCTACGTCTCTTGGCTAGGTCTGAAAGACCTTGGTCTTCTCAACCTGGCTTGCACAGAGCTTGGTAACTTCGTTTTCTTTTCTTTTTACCTCTTGGGATTTTGGTAATTTTTTCATTTGAAACATGCAGAGTATTGCAGAAGTCCCTTGTGCTACCTCAGGATACAATGAGGATTTGTATCCTGCCACAAGGAGTAAGAGCTGGCTCCTTTTTCCATGCTGTGCTGAAAGAAGCTGCTGTAGCAAATGTGAATCCATCTAGTTGTAGCAGAAAGAGGCAGACTGAAACTTCAAGACTCACCAAACCCCATAAAAAGATCTGTCTGGACAGCACTTCACTAGTTTAAGTGCTAAGTTATTATTATTAGTATTTATTATTTATTTCCTCTTCTAGTTTTCTTCTTACTGAACAAGCAGGAAATATCTTTGTTCTTTCATTTTAGAAGTGAAATAAATGTATCCCTGCAGCATTTGAAATTTTAATAATGCATAATAAATAAAATCATATCTAATAACATAACTGCTTTCAATTGGCAGCGCGATCTCCGAGATGCATTGCAATGGCAGAAACATAAATAGTTGCAGCCTCTGAAAGCCTACTTCCTATTTGCTAAATATACTTGGCTTGCTTTAAATTCCTTTGTGTGCAGTCATTAATACAATCCTCTTTGACAGCGTTTAATTGAAGTGCTTTTCTCTATTAAATCCATTAAAACTTTTTTTATATATACAACTGTTTCCCAGACACTGAATGTTAAGGACCTGTAGGCCTCTCTTTAAATAACTTCTCTCTCCTTGTTGTAAATTGTTAATTAAATTTAACTTAGACTGTTTAAAGATGGCTTGGAAAAGAAAGCCAGATTTCAGGATATGGTCTCAATCAGTTCTGATTTTTTTTAACACAATTTTTTCCATGTAGTTATAGACTGCGTGTTATATTGTTTATGAATGTTGCTGTACTTTCAGCTGGAACCAAGCAAAGAAATACCCTAAAAAGCTCATTTCCAGCTCACTTCAAAAATTTCCATCTTTTTAGTGCAGTTTCTTAGCCTAAGAGGATTTGCATGGGAGGAGCTGTTTAGTATTAATAGATTATTGACAGTTTAATGTCTTGGCACCTAGACAGCCCATAAGGTATAATAAACAGGAAGCTGTCTGATGTGAGCAGTCAATAGCGTATTCAATCAGAACCTTTCAGTTAATTGCTGGTTGACCTCAGAGATTTCCTCTAAGTGAAACTGTCCTTTGCTCAGATCTCATCTGGGTTTCAGGGTTTAATTTGAGAATGCCCCTTCCATATGGTAGCTTGTGCATATGTTCCTGGTCGGATTTTTGCATTGCTGCCATGCACAGCACTGCAAGAGCCAGTGCCTGTCCAGAGCTTTGCAGAACACATAGACACGCATTGTGTGTGCCACCCCTCTGAGGAGCTGGCCTGCCAGTGGGCACCAACACCACAGAGCAGGCAGGCTTGTAAACTGATGTCAGGGAGCAGGAAAACAGCAGCTGAGCTGTTTTGGATAGACTCAGGCATCACTTTGGTAACTTCCTGCAGCATTAACGTGACCTGATCCAGGCTCAGCAGATGAGATGTGCCACAGCCTGACGTGCCTGCCCTGGCAGAGGGGCCGGCACTGCTGCATTCACCCCACCCACAAGCACAGATTCCACTGCTCATCTGCACAGGTGCAAGCCAAGGCTCATTTGTGTGTAGTTTCCTTAATTTCTGTACTTACCCATTCTTATTTTTTCAGACTGTGTATCTTGATGAGATCTAGATAAGCTACAAAGGCAAACAGGCAGGAAACCACACAGGCAGTGTCTGGCCCTGACTAACTGGAAACCATCTGCTTACTGGAGGGGGAACCTCCATGGAAATCTCTTCTAGCAAGTGTGCTGTGTTTGGGTTTTAATTCCTTTCCCTCCAACCGTTGGCTTTGAGCATGTGTGTTTTCCTTAGGCGAGCTCAGGCAGGGTCAGCTGTGGCAGCCATCGTTTGCAGCAAATGGGGCTGGATTTCCCAGTGGCAGTGAGTCCTGCCCTGCAAAGGAAATGCTTCTGCACCAGAGTGAGTTTAATTTACATTTCATTCAGCCAGAGGGCCCTTTCTTATCTCTTGATCTTGCAGTGATTGTGTCTTTTAGCCACTTATCATGCATTCAGACTGTGGTGTGCTGAAAGGAGTGTTACTGCTTTTAGTCTCTAATTTTTCCCTGGTTTTGATTCATTTCTGTGGTTGTCTTTGCCCCTCTGTGTCAAACAAACTGCTTATGCCTTTTTAATGGCCTGATTAGCACTGGGGAAGCATTGCTGGCTTGGAGTAATGTTATTCCTGGTGTTTCCTTGTTTAAATGTGATTAGGAGTAAGAAAAGTGCATTGCTCTGTTTGGTATCCATTAAAATTCAGTCCAGAGCCCTAACTGAAGCAGGCTGTAAATTTTAGGGCTCAGGAGTGTAGGAAAGATGAGGGGGAATAGTTCTGAGATGATGCCTCCTTTTGGGAAGACACATGGGTAAGAGAGTCTTGGAGTCATTCATTCTGAAGAGAGTGGAACAGAACCAAAGAAGAAATCCCAAGGTACGTGTGTGCCCCTGGGGCCATCAGCTGCAACACGCACGCTTCTCTCCCAGGCGTCTCTGGCCAGAATATATTCGAAAGTACTTTCTGGTTTTATCAGACTTACTGGCCAAGCTGCTAATCAGTATTATATAGACCAAAGGACTCCCACATGCAATAAAAATCATAAGCTTTATTGGATTTTGAGATGGGAAAGATTCACATCCATCTCCTTTTATAAACTGCATTACATTTCATTCTTTCAGAGCTCCCATCAGTGCAACCCTTTCTAAATATGATGGTGAAGGAGGTAGGTCGGTAGATAGATGGCTGTGAGGGTGGTACAGCCCAGAGCTACAGAAGTTCTTGAGTTAGTTTAAGGGGTTGCTGACATTTCTGAAACACTGAAAGAAAAAAATACGTTAGTGCTTTTTGAATTGCTATTTTCAGTTAAAATTAAAAAACCCCAAAGGTTTGCGGCCGTTTAGAGCAACATAAACGCTGTAAAGGAGAATAGGAAGAATTTGAAGCGCAGAAGTTGTTCTGAATAAAAGCAACCAGAATGTGCTGGTTCATGAAAAATGCCTACACAACCGCTTAAACTTTGTCAGAGTATCCACCACCCCCCCGCCGCCCCAGACAAACAGCTTGGCAGAGCAGACTTTATTTAGGCAGTACTTTGATGTCACTCAGACAACAGTTTTGACCAAAAGAGCGCTTTTTGACTGAAAAATGCCCCACAGTTCTAACCTTAATGAAGCAAAGAATGGTGGTGTGCATTTCTAGCAAAAGCCTGGGGCTCCTTGCGCACAGCTCCGTGCTAGCTGCAGGTCTTATCCCTGTGAGTATGTGTGCGTAGCCAGCTCCAGGCTGAGCCATCCGCAGAGCTTCCCACAGCAGGCAGCAGCAAAGCCAGGGATGGATCCCAGGGCCATAACAGTGCCATTCTCTGCTTTGTCCTAATACTGCCTTGCTGGCCATAAATTAAACCGTTTTATTAGAAATGAACAAAGTAGCACTTTCTTTTTCCTCCCAACTGCATATTTTCCAGTATTGTGAATATAAACCGCAGGTGCTGTTTGCTTTCCATAAAGCCTGTTTCTTCTAGCATCCAGGGTCTGTAAAATAGGTACAGGTCAGAGTAGTGGCATACAGAAGCAGTAACACCAGCGTGGCTTCCTCAGCCTGCTGGATGTGCCCTCCTTTTCCAGAGTGTATCAGGAAGACAAAGGGTTTCAGATCTAATTCTCTGAGGCGCCCTGTCCTCAGTGCCCTGATCTGTGCTGGAGGCTGTACTTTGGCCATTTAATTTTTATTTACCCAGTTTCAAGCTAAGGGTATAATAAAGCACATTATGCCAGTTGCGTGTGTGGTAATGCTGGATATTTTGCTCTTACCATGGTAGTTGATTATAATGCACTTTTTAAGACTTGCTTTCTAAAAAAAGGAATATTTATACTTTTATGTGTTTGATTCACACAGTATAGTTTGCTCAAGTCCTGTTATTAAGTGCGTTGGTGGTTACATCTAGAAAGCAAAAAACATGCTGAGTAGTGTTTTATCCGCACAAATCTCCTATTTTCACTAACCATAACAGTCAGGTTCTTCTGGCTTCTAACTGCCCCCATTGTAAAAATTAGCAGTACAGTTGCGTATTCCTGGAACCCCAAATAGCCATCTGTAAGGACCTAAAACAGTTTGATGGGACAAATAATTACCCCTCACCCCCCACCAGAACCCAGTGTCTAATCCAGACATACCCTTCCTAAAATAATGCACTGCCTGCTCCTGATCTAAGGAACTGGAAAACAGCGTGATTATAGTGGCGCCATTCGTGCCACCATAGTTAGGGGTTTAGAGCATGACCTTAAGCATGGCTCTAGGCTGGGGCTTGTCAGGGAAGATCTTGCTCACACTGCCCACAGATGCTCTTCTGCTTTTCAAAAGAAAAGGAAAACGTGTAGTGTTAACTAAACAAGAAAATGTAGAGGGTACCAGGAGTATTTTTTCTGCAGAAAAGCAAACCAAAAGCCTTTTGTTGCTTCCTTAGTTCCTGTGGCATTCTGCCAGCTCCTCATTGGGATTAGCTAGGTTGGCATAGGGAAACTCGGAATTGACCCAAAACCTCTGTTAGACCCTTTCTCCAGCCACAGCCAAGTTCATGCTCTGTTTGGAAAGCTCAGGCAGGGCTCCTTATATGCCATAGCGCTCTGGACAGCCTCTTAAGAGAAAGCATGGAAGAAGCAAGTCATAGGCCTGCAAAGCTCACGATCTTGTTTTGAAGACAGTAAGTGTTAACTGGATGCATGCACAGATGTTCAGAGTCCACTTGGGTGGCACTCCAGTTAGCACCACCTTGCAGAAGGGCAGCACGAGCCTTTACAAAGCTGTTGCTGTCCCCCTTGCCTTGCTGCTGCAGGTTACAGGCAAAAAAGACACATGGGTCTTCATGGCTGGCAGAGTCCTGCTGCCTGCTGGAGGATGCAGCCGGCTGGCCCCCATGCCAACTATGCTGGCCATGCCCCATCCACAGACAATGGAGCCATCCATCACCGATGCCTTCAGGAGAGAGTCTGCAGCGGGGTTGTGCAACACTTCCTGCTTCAGCCTCCCTGTAACCAGTACCCTGGTTTGTGCCAGCAGAAGCCGGAATGAATCTGACCCGTTGGGTATTTACAGGAGGTATGTGCCTGCTCCACCTGTGGCTGAACAGCAGTTGAGAACCCTCCCAGGCTGCAGCCAGGCATTCAAGAAAGGGACATCCTCTGCTGGCCAGTCACTGTGCAGTAAACCTAGGAATCTGGCTTAAACCAGCCAGAGATGGGAAATTTCAGAGCTAATCCACTAACGTTCATCAGCATGAGCTCATTTATGCTACCCCATAAAATCAGCCAGTTCTCAGGCACTTGCACAGCAATGAAAGTTGGGCCTGTGCTTTTGTGGGAAGAGTCAAGTTAGTGTTCGAGGGAGAGCAGTTACCCCAGGAAACACCGGGACACTGCTCCGCATTGTCAGAGTTTTGTGATTTATTTAACATTATGCAGACAAAATAGTGGCTATTGTGTAGGCACGTGCTGTCTATTAGCAGAGATCAGGAAAGGGAAATAAACCACACATTACTGAAGAATAAGATCATGACTGTGGTCAAGCGATGGCAGAGATTTTTTTTCTCTTTGTCAAGCTGATTTGTTAACATGCTTCAAACAACTGTGCAGACAGCACTGCCACAGCTCCTTGGGAGCAGAGCAAAGGCAAGCAAATACTCTCGTGCACGGATGTGGTGCAGTGGCCCTAGACCTGTCCAGAAGTTACCTGGTCATGCCCAGTTGTCGCTGTGGGCTATGCTGCACATGCAGCCTCTTGGCAGCACAGTGTAATCAGACTATAATTTATATTTTATCTCTAGTGATGATAGCTCTTAAAAGTGTTCCGTGGTGTATTTGCTCTTTGATGCATGCTAAGCTCCTGTTAGCATTAATGGGAGCAGCGTGTGCTGGGGGGGAGACACCTTCCCCCCCCTTCAAGTCAAGATTGATTACATTGTGCTTATCACTTCATGTGGGATGGCAAAAGCAATGCTCTACTGAAAGTTTTGTTATTTTTTGATGTTTTTTTCTTCCTGTTGTCTTTTTTGTCACCTTTGTGACTATTTTTGACAGTTTAGTCCTGGAGAAGAGTTGCAGGACGGGGCTGCTGTTTTAGAGACTGGGTGTTTGTTCAGTGTCTTGCCATGTTTTCAGTTCACTGCCTATTTCCTGCCCTTAAGCAAGGCGACCACTGTAACACAAAGGAAGCATGTGGCAAGTGTGCTCCAAAGATGTTAAAATGAATCACTTCAACCAGCTCACATTCCAGCCTGGAAGCCAAACTTGCCTTTGACTTTGAGTTCCCTGTGGAACTCATTTCTCTCCTTACAGTTCTCTCTTGACTCCTCTTGTGTGTGGCTCAGAAAGTGACTTGTCCCTCAGAGCTGAGAGATTTAGGATGCAGGGTTTGTCTGATCCAGTATTCTGGCTCCAGTGGTGGTCAGCAGCAGTTAGTTGAAGGGTGACAGAAAAGGCCTGAACATCTGGGGGATTCTTCTACTGTGTGACTGCTTTGTCTTTGCAGCTGAATATGACCCAAGGCTGCTGGGTTACAAGAGGTTGTAGCCCCCAGCTCTGGTTGGCTGATTTGGTCTGGTTTGCATGAGACAGGGTACATCATATCACAGACATGTATTATAATTATCTCTAATAATGGTGTTTACTCTTGTGAAGCAATTACTAAGCTGCATTGGAAAATGCCCAGGATGTGTGGCTGGCATTTTGAGCTATGAAATTAAAAGAAGCTCAGACTGAAGTTAGATGAAAGTGAACATATTTATCCATGTCAGACTTCCTACCATTTTGCACGCTCATATTGATTTCTTTTGACACGGTCTTCTTTTATTGAGTACCATAGTTTTTTTTAAATCCCTTACCGATAACAGTACCTGCTAAGGGCAATTGTAAAAGGAAACTAAAGTATATTAAACCTGCCTGGAGTCAGAATGTAATCTAACACCTGTAGTCTGCAATTTGTCATCACTTCATAGATACTTTTTCTTTTTTAATAACAGTTTTGGATTTTCCTGAGTTTTGACCTTAGGATACTGTATAATCCAAGAAAAGCAAGGGAACTAAACCACAGTCTTTAACACAGCTTTATGGTGTCAGGGTGTGAAATCACCACTTGTGAGAATGAGCCCAAAGAAAATACTTCATTTGGGGCTGCGACCGGTGCTGCAGCGTTTACCCAGGGAATGTATTTTTGCAAGGGGGAAAAAAAGAGTTCTAACAGCCACATTTTTAAGAGGAAAGAAATGAACACAGGTGCAAATTGTAACTTCTGCTACGGTTTCTTGTACAGACATTCCTAGGAAACCTGTAAAGTGTCTTGGCACAGTGACTGTGTCTAATTAATGCTTTTACCCCTGCGAGCCCCGGGCTGAGGGGCTGTCAAGGTGCAAGCCTGTTTATGGCAGCAGCTTGCTTTGTTCTCTTCTTGCACAGCCCAGGGAGACCCAGGGCAAGGAGTGTGCGGCTGTTTGTGTGAATAGGTGATCTCCCACAGATTGTTCCTGTAAGAGGGACAGAGCCTCCTTCCAGATATAAGATTTCTTGGCAAGGTGATGGAGACTTCCTCTTAAGCAAACTCTGACGTGATAGCTAGGCACTGCGCAGGAGCTCTTGGCTTGCAGAGGTGAAGTGTTGCAAATTCCAGCTACAGGTGTCAGTAAAATGCAGCTGAACACTTTGTTTAGGCTTGTCCTGCACCCTTCCTTTGACTTCAGCTAGTCCTTGGGAAGGAGCTTTTCCGGGGGCCTCCTTACTGAAGTACGTAGTGAATCTGGTTTTGCATCAAGTGGCAAATTGTTGGCAAATCCTGCTCACTAGCTTTGAATGCTTATAAGGGATATAATAGATGGCCGGTGTTAGATGTACCAAACACACATTCTGAACCTGCATTTTGTAATGTGTGTGCATTCTCCTTAGCTTTTATTTTGGGCTCCTTAAGCAGACTAGACTTCCTCTCTTTGGCATAAAAGTCCTCGGTGTGATGGAGTGTTACGGCTAGCCATGAGAGCAATGTGAAGGAAAGCTAAAAGGTGAGACCCCTTGCCATCTCGGAGAATAGAATCATAGAATTGTTTAGGTTAGAAAAGACCCTTAAGATCACCAAGTCCAACCGTTAATCTAACACTGCCAAGTCCATCGCTAAACCATGTCTCTTAAGTGCCACATCTACATGTCTTTTAAATACCTCCAGGTGTGGTGACTCAACCACTTCCCTGGACAGCCTGTTCCAGTGCTTGACAACCCTTTCCATGAAGAAATGTCTCCTAATATCCAGTCTAAGCCTCCTCTGGCGAAGAGAAGGCCGATCCATTCAACTTTGCTCCTTGTGGGTTTGGGTTATCAGCATCAGTACTGGCCAGCGCATGCCACTTGAGGTACCTGTTGGTGCTTGCTCTGTCTGTGCACAGAGAAAGGCAGTGTCTGTTCAACAAGAGCAGTCTCTGGCAAATGCAGTCTTGTCTTGCAAGAACAGAACATTTTTGGTGTTACTCATAGTAGGGGACACCTAATCATCTCAGCAAAACCTGTGGGAAGGGAGCTCACATGACTAATCCTGTTTGCAAAGGGAAGAGCAGAACCCCACTATGAAACAGAAGAGCTCGGGGTTTTGATGCAGAGATGCAGTTCCTGTTTCTAATCTGCTGCAGTGGTTGTTCAGGCAATGAAAGGTGGCATTTCACAAGGTGAGTGTCGTCAGTCAGTGCCTCACTGCAGTTGGTGCCCATGTGTGTACCCCACTCAAGCATTCTGCTTGGCTCCCCTTAGCAACTCACCATTTTCACGTGTCTAGTTCTAGCTAGAAAGTGGATGGAAATGGAAACAAACATCAGTGGGATAGTGAATCCAGCCAAAATTAAATACAGTGCAGACACAAACTGCAATTACAGTGACGTTCATTGTTCAGTTTGGGTTTGCTCACCTCTCTTTTCTATGGGAACACGGCTGTCCCAGCCTGCCAAAGTCAGGTTTCTCCTGCGGGAGCATCCCGAGACATGGGGAGTGGATATGTGTAAAGCAGTGCGGTGATCCCTTCCCCCCAGTAATTCTTGGCTTTGGATTTTAGAAAGACCACAAACCCTTAGCTTATTACAAGTAATCCTGATCACTCCCGTAATGATACACTACATTATATACTCTCCTAAACTTAATCATTCAATATCTCACTTCCTTCCCTGTAGGCATGTACTATTATATTTTACACATGGCTTCCAGCTGGTTTTCATTGCGGCCTTCAAATCATATTTCAGTACAGCGCGATTTAAAACCAGTCACTTTATCTTTTAAAGTCAACTTCCATCATAGTTGTTGACTCACAAGTTTTGTACCAGGGCTGATTAATGTGTTTGGAAAAATGAGTCTGTCTCTGAGGTCAAAGTCTACCTGAATGAACCAAGCAGCATCTTCCAGGGCTGCTCTGTTCTGAAACCCTGAGAGGACATCCATGCCTGCTGAGTTTAAAAATGAAATCTCTTGAAGGGATGGAAAAAATAAGTCCTATGGGCATGGAAGGAAATCTATATCTTCACATTTGATTTGGAAGTAGATGGGGAGTCAGTGAGGAGGGAAGGAGGGGAAGGGAAGTCAGCTCCAGATGGTGGTGGCTGCAGTGGAGGAGGAGGCCACCCCATCTGTGGCTGGGGAGTGGTGAGGAAAGAAGTGGCACAGAAAGAAGAATGGAGTGGAAAAGAGGAGCACAGTGCACCTGTGCTGGGATGTGCACCTTTCCCAGCCCAAAACCAGCTCTCTTGGGAAAAGGAAAGCCAAGCATGTCTGTTGTTTTTACCCCTTCTCTCTGAAGCCCACTGTACAGGTGGTGTTTCGTGGTAGGTCACACCATCATTTGGGGGCTTTATCTGCACTAGAAAATGTGCTGCAGCCTGTGCTTTAATCATGGAAGATCAATGGGATTTCCCTCTTTGTAGTACAGACACAGAGCAGCACTCACCCAAAACCCGAGGTGTTATGGCAGGGTGTGCACAGCAGTGCATGAAACCAGTGGGAATTTTGCCTGCAGATTTAAGGGCATAAGTAATGGCAAAAGCACAATAGAACAAAACCTTTTCCTAACAGCTATGCTGATCACTCTGGGTTATGTGTTTTCTGGAGAGGATGGAGAGGTCACTCCAGAAAAGGAAGGGTTAAGTAAAATTATTCTTTCCCTCCTGCTCTCAGCCCTCTCTTTGGTTGATTGCTTTATAGATGCTGTAGGCATCTCTTCATCTCCTTCAAATTAAACATTTTACTGCTGCTGATCCTGTATTGTTGGACTTTTTTCATCATTATATTTGATTGGAAGTCTTGTAACATTTTTCAAGCTGAATCGTTTCTCATGCTATTTGTCAACTGAAAAGGGGAAAAAAAGCCCACTTCCAACTCCAGCAAGAATGAACTGAGTAATTCACACTCTTTCTGGATGTGTTTCTATCTCTGTTAGCTGCTACTTGAATTCAGCTTCTGATAAGCAATGCTACTTGAGGCTTTTTGTATGACGCTGTGTGTAAATTCCTTGGCAGTTTATCGGTGGTGTTAAATCCTTTCTGATTCTTTTTTTGGCTGCTCTGGGCATTACAGTGTCAGGGAACAGGACCAGAGAGCACAACAGGGGAGATAATTTGGGTAGGGGCTGTGTGACATATTTATGGGTTAGGTCCTTGGCTGTTGTTAGTGATCCCAACTCTGCTGCTTTCAGTGCTCCCTGGTGATGTACGGATGGATATGACCCTCATCTGTAACTCTCTGCTTGGAGATGTCAGTCCTTTTTGAAAACAATCTATGGACAAAGATTAAATCCTCAAAGAGCAGCTGAGCTATTCAATTCATTGGAACATTATGCTTTTTTGAGAGTTGTAATAACACAAACCAGAATATCTGTCATTTCCATTTGAGCTTCTCCTTTCCCACAGCTCCTTGGTTCGCTCCATTTCTGTGACACCCTGAGTATTTACATGCTTGGGAGGAAAATGAATCTGTTGGCGCCGAAACACATTTGCTGCCTTTCTGCCCATCACTGGCTCTTGCCAGGAGCGTGGCAAGCCCTGCCTTTCACCTGCTTCCAGATGACAGCGTGGAGCTGCTGGGAAGCTGCCTTCTTGTTCAGGTGCTTCCATCACTGTCATGAGCATTGCTCTGTGGTGGCTGCAGTGACTTGTGCTGAGGTCGGCGGGATGTGTGTTGTATGTCTGCATGTACACACCCTCACGCACCCACTGCTCATCAAGGGACCATCGGGGCTGTGGTGCCAAGTCCTGCCTCTGTGCCTGATACTGAGCAGCAGATGGAGGTGAAGCCCCTCTGGGCTGGCTGAGTGCTGCCTCCTGTCCCTCGGTGCAGCAGCAGAAGAGCCATCCCTTGGCCATGCTGCAGGTCGGGTCATTTTGACAGTGTCTGATCCAGCTTGTGTTCCTTGGCCACGTGTGTGTGGTGGGCAGTGGCTGTGCACTTGGATGTGCTTTTCAGGCTGTGGGCGGGGATCACTGACGGTATGAATGACTGTGGCAGCAACACTTGATGAAGGAAATGAATAAAGGGCTCTTCAGCACAGAGCTGTTTTATTTGCATAACAGGCTGATGTTGCACAGTGAACTTCCCTCTTGCAGTAATAGCTTGTCTAATGTAGAGTTTTACTGGGGCTCGCCACGTGTAAAATTCAGTGCAAGTTCTCAGCACACTCCATTGTTTATCCTGATTTTTTCCCTTTAAAACTCTTTAATGTAGGTTTGATTTTCTGGATGTTACGGTTTGCAGCAAAGGTGTTTTCTTCATGGGTGAAGAGGCAGAATTCCCTCTTATTTGTGGAAGGAAATATTTATCCATATTGATTTTGTTAGCTCTGTAGTGTTGAGTTCTAATAATTATTTCTCTGCATCTGAAGAAACCTCTGGGCAAATACAGCCCGCAATCCTGTAGGGGATTTTTGCTGGTAATCTCTCTTGTATAGATTTGGTTTTAAAGAAAGCATATGGAACTCCTCTGTATTTCTAACAGTTCAGATCAGGTATTTTTCCCCTGGAATAAGGGCTGCACAAGTCCTTTCTTAGTCATTTTAAGTGGCTGTTAGGAAGATTAAGAGCTACATATGCTTTCTTTAAACTTGCCGAAAAGGAGATTCTGCTGGTGAAAGTCTGTTGCAAGACTGAAAAGTGTGTTCGCCCAGAGGGTTTCTCAGAATGAGGGATTATAATTATTTGCACTCAGATCTTCTCAACTAGTGAAGTTCAGACAGATGTAATACAGAGAAGTCTGTTTAGGAGACACATTAAAGTCAGCTCTGTGAAGCAACTGAACTGGCTACGATGTCACTTTTCGTAGAAGGGAATTCTTAACAAATCTCTGCACTTCTATTATTCATTTTTTTCTTCCATAAAGCAGCTGTGATAGATTTCAATGCCAAATCATTATTTAAAATAAGTAGCACCTGACAACCCCATGTGTGTCTGAGCCTTTGTGGTACTTGGCATACAGTGGAAAAGGTGAGTCTGCAGTTTAAAAGGGTGCGAGGAAACAAGGAGGTGGGGAAGGAAGCAAAGCTGGAGAGTGACTTGTCTGAGAACAACTGGCCAGTCATAGTGACCATGAGGCTGTAATACCTTTTGACTTCATTTTTATTTTGGCTATTTTATATTTCTTTTTATTACTTGCATTTTGTATTTCTTATTTATTTAGTGGGTTTGTATCTATTTTATATTGTTTGCCTTTAATATCACTTTCTCCTTCACTGGTGCAGCTGTCTTACAGGTGAGAAAGGCAGTGGGAAATGAATATTAATTTGTACTTTTCTTCATGAAAACAAAGTAGACCCTGTGCAAGTAAAGACCTGTGCAAGTGCCCTCATCTCAGGCACCGAGGGGGTCAGCATATACGTGAAGTCTGTGTCTGTTTGATCTTGTAGGTGCTGCACAGACAGCAGTCCCAGCCTGCGAAGGAGAATTCCCCACCTAGAGAAGAGGCTCCTCCTCCACCTGCTGAGGACAGTTGTGCCAAAAAGCCAAGATCTCGTACCAAGATCTCTTTGGAAGCTCTCGGTATCCTTCAAAGCTTTATCCACGATGTGGGTCTCTACCCTGATCAGGAAGCCATCCACACCCTCTCTGCTCAGCTGGATCTCCCCAAACACACCATTATCAAATTCTTCCAGAACCAACGTTACCATGTAAAGCACCACGGGAAGCTAAAAGAGCATTTGGGAACGGTGGTTGACGTGGCAGAGTACAAGGATGAGGAGCTGCTGACGGAGTCGGAGGAGAATGACAGCGAGGAGGGCTCTGAGGAAATGTACAAAGTGGAGCCTGAGGAGGAGAACCCCGACAAAAGCAAGGCAGCTCCAGCGGACATCGACCAGAGATAATGTGAGGCAGGAGTGCAGAAAGCAATACATTGATCCAAGGATTTTCTGGTTTTATTTCTAATTTTTTTTCTCTTTTTACTTTTTGTTCGTTTCCGTTGCGCATGATCCATGTGCAAATCGAATGAATTCAGCATTGCCCGATCAGACATCGCCTTGACACAGACACTCGAGTGTTACACTTCCTACGTTTGGCTGAAGTAGTCATTGTAAACACATAGGATTATGCCTTCATTAATCTTGCACTTATGAAAGGGACATCTAGCAAGTAAATGGGAAGAAAAAGTCCTATGAAATCAATGAAGGAAAATTTACAACTCTGTGTGTATATATATATATTTACATAAAATATATATATATTAAAATTGCATGGGACGGAACTTTGCAACCTGAAAGTATAGACTGTGAAATGAGTTCTTTAAAGATGAGACTTGTTTATGTATTAAAACCACTTCACAATGAGTTGCTTTGGCTTTTGATAAACTGCCGCCTGCTCTCAGGGTGTGGTGACTATTTTTGAATTCCTATTTATTTTCTATGTTTATCCCTGATTTTTTTTTTTCATTATTATATGGCTTCCTATCTGGCAACTTGATGGGTAATTTTTGAGGTATGTATTTAAAGATGTAAATCAACACTGCCAAAAAAAATGAAAAGAGGAAAAAAAAAGAGAGAAAATGGAAAAACAAATCAGGGCACCTTAAAAAGAAAATTAGTAAGTTAAAGTACTTTGAACACAATGCACACTTAAAAGGATACAGCATGTTCCGCTCTCCAGACAGTCCTTTCCATAGTGAACAGATGAATTTTCATGGGATTCAGAATGACTAAACCTGAAATTCAGTGCATAGAAGACTTGTCTGTTAACGAGGTCTTTATAGAAAAGAAAGATAACATGTTGAGATTTGATGTATGGAATTCATACTATGAACCACATTTTACTGTGGATTTTATTTACCTGTTCTCTGTTTCAGATCTCAAAATTTATGAGCTTCCTTCTTGTTGTTGGTTTTTGTTTATACTGAGGTGAAACACACTCACACAAGTGTAAAGTTACATCGGGACACAAAATGCCACAATCCCAGCCACCCTGTCCAGGTAAATTGCTGACAGACAGAGGGTTTGTGCTACTGACTTCCCGCTCACCTTTCTCGCCAGCCCTCCCTCCCTGTGTTCCCAGTTTAGCCGGGCTTCCTCCGTGTCATGCGTTTTGTGCCAGTGAAATGAAGTGTTTTCAGCCACGGGTCCCCTGGCTGCAGCCCACCCCAGGGCTTGGTGCCCCGGGCTCCCTGCTGCAAGGGGGGCCTTTGCACCCATCCACCTCCTGCCGCAGGGTTTTGCAGCAGCCTAGCTGGCAGCTACGTTACATTAAGCAGAGCTAATACCGACTGACTCTTCAGTGGCATGGGCACTAAAGCTGCAATTTCTTATAGCATCCACCCGTTCTGAGGCATCATGTCGAAAGAGACACCAAGTAGCATTTCCTTTCCACTTCTGTGCAGTGATTTCCGAGACAAGACCTCACCTTTGCTACTCGTGCAGCTGGATTGATTTCAGACGCCTGTTCAAACTGCAGTCATAATTGCACCAACAAGGCTTTGGGGTTTTTTCCTTCCTTTTTTCACATGGGCTTTTTGTGTAACCTTGACAAAGACCTCCTGCAATATCACTTTGAAAGTTACTTTCTGTTTACTACACCAGGCAATGTAATATAACTGTTAATACTATTTATATATTTGAAAGGTATAAAAGGTAGGAGTTAAAAATGAAAACGAACCTCTACATGTAGATATTTCCTCAGAACAGACAATATACAGGGAGAAGATGTTGCAATACAAGCTAATTCTAGCTGATCAGTAACCTCTGGAGTTTTTAAGGATTTTTTCAGAACTAATGTTTGAAACATAACAGTATCTGCATAAATTTCATATACCTTTGCAAAATGATGGTGGGTTGCTTACTTAATGCCCCTTTTGCTCTTCATCCTTTATTTCTGTAGTACGCTGCAGCTTTTCTCTGAATTTTGATGGTTGCTGCTTTATGTTTCTCTCAGAGCTACTCTTTCAAAACTGTCGTCTTATCCTGTAGCTGAAATCACTCCATACGTTTGAAAGGAAACTGAATTTTGCCACGCTCCGTAAGGCTGTTCATCTGATGATGGCATCAACATTTGGTATCTTTTACACTTCAACCAAAAATTTTATTAGGTATTTTTTCAATGCTGAGTCTTGCCTTTTTATTTTTAATTTCACTGCCAATTTTGCAGTGGTTCTAAGTGAATCTGTGGGCATTTTAGCCTGTGGTCTTGCCAGAACTTTGCGAATTACAATGCATATATGTCTATTTATTCAATATCCATCATATAATATCTATTTGGAGAAAGAAACTTTTCTTGTAGTGCCTCTTAACAAAGCACAATTTTCCGCCTTTTTTTGTGAAATAAAAAGTAAAAAAAAAAGAAAAAAACAAATTGTGTTTTATTGCGGTATCAACAATGTGAATAAGGATTAACATATTGTAAATGTTCTTTTTTCCATGTAAATCAACTTTATCTTTGTTATCACTAAGTGATAATTAATTTTTAACTTATGTGCATTGTTAGGCTGTTAGAATTTTTTGGTTGTTGAAATAAAAGGCATTCAATAAATATGACTTAATTTGTCAAGTAATTTACTGGACCTTTTTTCTTTTCTGCTGAATCCAAGTGAAAGAAGGTCTGCAAAATGAAGGGGCTGTATCTGCCTATCAACAAATGAGTTCATGGGTGTTACTGTAAACCTGCAGGAGCCCCCTGGGGTCAGCACAGCTCATCTGTTGTGTCACTGGCTGTTTGTGGACACGTGTGTTCACAGGCAGAGAGCCTCTGAAGGGATGAGGAGGAGGGAGTGGGTGCCGTCAGCCCTTCCGAGAGCACACTCAAAACACACACATGGAGATCCGCTTCCAGCCTGCTGTCTTCTTTTGCTGGTAGATTTTTTCCTGTTTATAATTAAAAAGCCACAAATGACTGCGTGTCAGGAAACTTTTGGAGCACACATGTCCATGGTTAATGGACATAATAAAAGGCTTTATTATATTTATAGCGGGGCATCCTACTGAGTGTCTAGAGGAATGCCGGAAGGATTGATGTATCTGAGAAATGTGTGAAACGATTTTGGGGAGAATATAGATAAATGGAAAAAATTGCTCAAAATTCTTAAGCTAACAAAGTGGTGAGTGCCTGGATTCAATCCTAGCTGACAGATCATATACTGCACATCAGACTTGAGTTGTCTAGGAATTGAGGTAGAGCAGTTTTTAAAAGCATTTATTATTTTTCTCTAGTTACGATTCAGTAGTTCTTTTTGCGGTTTATTTACATCCTATATTAAACCTCTTTGTGCTCTCAAGTAAAAAATTAAAGAATAAACACATCTTTGGATATCCAGCCACCTGCTTGTCACTTGAATATAATCTGAGACCAAGTGAAAACAAGTGTCTTTCTGACTGCTCAGGGAATACCCGAGCAGCCAGTGTGGGCACCTGGAAGATGTGCATGGCAGTGTTTGGTTGAGTGCTGTTCGGTGGGGTGCACAGCTGCTCTCCCTGCACTGATCTCTGAGGGGGCCCTGGACTGCCTGTGCCCCTGCTGAGGGAACAGTCAGCTGGTGCAGGCAAATAGAACAAATCATCTCCAGGCCAGAGGTGCAGCTTCTTTGTGTCAGGAAAGGGCTGCGACTCACAATGAGTTGGTGAGCTGCTGTGACTCACAATGTGCTGTAACTCACAACAGCCTGGTGCTGGTGAGCTGCTTCTGCTCCCAACAGTGGGCACAGTCCCGATGCGCCAGGCAGGCAGGCCAGGCTGGGGCTCCGCGGGTCTCTCTCAGAGGGCATGAACTGGCCTTTGATACTGCACAGGGCAGATGCTGTGAAGATGCTGATGGTGTTGGATTGGGTGTACTTTGCTGCCTGCCGGTGGGACAAGAAACAAAAGGAGAAACAGCTCTCACTTCACTGATAGTCCTATACACACACTCTATGTGTGTGTATAGCTAAACAATATCTAGGGAAAGACACACACACACATATTTTAATTGGGGGGGAAAAATCCTATAAACATATGGGTTCTTCTTCAAAACCATAAAAAAATATCATATAATAGCTGGTATAGCAGAAATATTTCTATTAATGCTTCTACTTCTCTATACTTTACATGCTGCTGCTCCTATTTGCTGTTCATGTTTTAGTCATCCAGACATATGTATTTCCAATTTCAAACCTGCATGAGTGAAAAATAAACATTTTAAGATTAGTTTAAAATGGTTTTATGAACATACTATCTATTGCCTAAAGTTCATTGTTGCTTAGATAAAAGTATCCACTCAATCTCTTCCCACTTACTTAGTAACCAATTATTTGCTCTAGACTAAATGGATTAGAATCCCTTATTGATGAAATTTTGTTTCCATCCTGAACCTGTTAAACAGAGACGGTATAAAAGGGATAAACATGGAGGGATACATTTGACAGTGAGCAAATGGCGCCTTAAAATCATAAACGAGTCATTACAAAAAATCTCCACTTATAATAAAAGTGCAGTGATTAATTAAAGATGCAGTTTTAACTTATTTATAGACATTAAAAAATCATACCGGTTTTAACACAAAATAACACGAGCCAAGTCATCCAGGGGATTGATGTGCTGGCAGCCTGAGGCTCGGGGAGCAGGCAATGTGACAAAGCCAACAGGGAACAGCAAATGCAGGCCACCCTTGAAACCTTCGGAAAAGTTCACGGAAGCAAGGATGGAAGGAGGTGGCTCTGGCATCCCTGCCAAGATCCCCTGCATGCTCATATACAGACAGTTCAGGAGTGTGAAAGCCCCATCTCACTGCGATGGCAGGAAACCTGTGTGCTCACTCCTTGGCTGCGGTGCAGGCGGTGGGGAGCTTGCCAGCCGGAGAGCGTGCTGCGGGTGAGTCAGCCCCACCTCGGGCAAAACGATGAGAGGGGTGAGGGAGAGACAGCAGCGCCTCGAGCGCAGATTCCTGCAGGCTTTCCCCTCCTTCCCAATTTTCGGTTGTGATAGCCAAATGCTGTTCTTGCTCGACTGGCGGGTGTGCGCCGCTGGAGCCTGGGGGAAGAAAGGTGGTGGGAGGCAAGGTGGGGCTCAGACACCCCTCTAGCTCCTGAGCTGTGCTGTTGCTCCCCTGGCTGGTCTGGCTGTGTGACAGGCTGCCCAGCTGCTGAGCAGCCCACCTCTACCGGGGGTCCCATGCACACACCAGGCGCACCGTGCCTCAGCCCTGCAATCGCGGCCTGGCCTGCAGGGCAGCGCATGCTTAAGGCAAGAGTCATCCCCTCTGTCCTGTGCTCGTGTGTCAAGAGCTGCAGCCTATTCCTCCTAAGAGGAGTGGTGTAATTTACCCTTCAGAGGGGTCTGGTCTTGATTTGAAGACCTCAGGAGCTGGAAAAATCTACTGTTGCCCTCAGTAGTTTGTTTGAATGGTGGTTTCTCCTCTGCTAAATCGGTACCATTTTCTAAGGGGATTTGTCTGGCTTTCCCTTCCTGGTTTTGTTTTTTGTTAGGCTTTTCTCTTCTGGGTGAAAGTCCCAGGTACTGGAGAATGCTTTTTTCCCTCTGAAGAAGCTGTTCTGATCAGATGAATTTTCTTGAATTGGGGCTGATTGTGGCTTTTAGAAGGAAAAATCTGCTTTGGCTAGTGACGGAATTCCCCTCTGTACTGCCTTTGAGAGTGCATCAAGATAATGACAGCAAGAGAAGCTTTTTAATAAAAAGGCTGTTTGCTGCTTATGAACCTTGAAAATGCACAGGTACTACCTGTCGCTCTTTAATTTACATAGTTTTATTCTGCATATATGCAGAATACATACAGAACTGTAGCTTTTCATCTCACCTCATACCTGGATCAGTATAGATAGGGCTCTTCAGCCTGAGAGATGGGTAATGTGCCTTCAGACAAAAATCAGAGCTCTACTGAAGTAAAACATACGGTTTTGCTCCATAAGGTGGCTCTGAGATCCAGACACAGGAAAGACAGTGGCAAGGGAAGATCAGAGAAGATAATTTCTCCTTTGTCTCTTGCATTGTTTTGGCACTCGAGCAAGAATAATAGAAGGGGATTTCGCAGCTCTGGGGCAATGCCTCTGGCACTGCCAGGACCTGGCATGCATCCCCCCTTCTAGGAGTTTACCTGGCTGAGGCCCAGGTCAGCTCCTTTGCTGGAGAGAGCTGCAGTGAAGTGAGCAAGAGGCAGGGAGAACAAACCTGATCACTGCTCACTACTGAAGTGAGACCAAGGATGAGTGCGCACTGTGGGTGGCTCTGAGGGCTCCATGCTGTAAGCATGGGGAGGTTTCCAGACCTACTCCCATTACAGCACCAGACCGAATGTACCACTGACCAATATTTCCTGAGTGACTCCAGGCACACCTGGGGGCTTTCTGAGGGACTGATTTCCTTCAGGGTGGAAAGTGCCAGCCGAACACAAAGTAACTGCGTGTGCGTGGACCACAACCCTTCAGAGACAAGAGCTACAGAAATATTATATTCCCTGTCTGTGCCCCTGCAGAGGAAGACATCAGTCTCAGTCTTGTTGAGGTGTCACCAGCAGGCCTGTGCTTGCCTGTTTCTAAACCCATGTTCTGCAGATCTGTTAAAGCTGATGTTTGAATGGATGTGCTTCATGCCATGGTAGGACTGTGAAGTACAAAGTTAATGACTAGCATTGCCCAACTGCTCCCAGAAAAGCTGTTTTCTAATGCAGTTCTCATCTGTTTCATATCACACTCCTCTGTGCACTGTAGAGCTATTAAGGTAGCATGAAACAGTGTTAGAGGTAATGTCACGCCCTCCTCAACACCAGAAACACAGCTGAGCTGGTTTGTCCACTGTGCTTTTCTTTTATAGGGATGGAGGTGGGAGAAAAAGGATGCTGGAGGAACACCATTCAAGGTTGCATAAGCTGGCATGATGCTGAGAGCAACAATCCTGCTCTGTCACATCCTCAGGAAGTCTGCTCCTGGGCTGAAATAATTGAACAACCTCAGCATGAGTGGCAGTGCCTGAGCAGCAACGACCACCATGATGTCCCCAAACACTTTCTTTACAAACAGACATGAGGGGTGACACCTCCATGTCCCATGTCAGTAGGAGCTCATGCCCTCGGCTTTGACAGGAGAGAGACCAGCTCCTTCTTGCCTTAACAGACTGTTCCTTGCACACACAGCCTTAGTCCCTCTTTACCATGTGATGCAAGTATATGCTACACTCCGCACAGCCTCGGCTATTTATGATCAGAGCTGGCCAGAAGAAGTGTTTGGTATGTATTATATCTCAGGGGAGGACAGACACAGCAGATTGACATGAAGGGGACTCTTGCAAGGACAGCGGAGTAGGTCATGACCAGCAAATGCAGTCCTTCACCAGGAGGTTCAGCCACCAGTTTCACAAGTTTCCTCTGTTTGTATTTAAAGGCTATTTTCCTCATCTATTTGTATTTAAATTCGTATTATTCTGCTGTTGCAGAATATCATTTCCTTAATGGATCTGTTTTCACAGGCCATTTAGCATCATTTGTTCTGTGTCAACATTGTCCTTTCATTTAGTTTCCCCCACCCAGCGTCCCCTCCTGACCTCTGGCCACCCATCACCCAGTACATTCATAGACAGCAATTACACCTCCTGCAAGCTGAGCGCCACTGCACCAAGCCAGCCCAGCCCAGCCCTGTCCCATCACGGCCATCTGTGTCCTGCTGGTACTGAAATGAGAGGCAAGCTTGCTGTTTCCAGCACTTGCCCAGCCAGTGCAAGTCTCCAGGCCTTGAGTGTGCCATCCTACCCCTGTCACCACAGTCATAGAATCATAGAATAGTTAGGGTTGGAAAGGACCTTAAGATCATCAAGTTCCAACTCCCCTGCCATGGGCAGGGACACCTCAGACTAAACCATGTCACCCAAGGCTCTGTCCAACCTGGCCTTGAACACTACTAGTCCTCAGACAGCCAGTGGCTCCTCACATCACAGTGGGCCCACCTGGCTCTGGAGCCACTGGGGCTGCCCACATGTTCCCGCTCTTGCACCGAAGCCATTTAAAGACAACAGAGAGCTTTCCAGAGCCCCGACTGGAGCAAAGGGAGAGCTGCCTGCAGCCCGATGGTCTGCCACCTCATCTGGCCATGGGCACCCCCACCCCCCTGGGTGGCTGACAGACCACAGGCACAGCCAATCAGGAGCGGCGCTGCTGGTGCCTCAGCCAATGGGATGAGGAAGAGCCAGGGCGGGCAGAGTGAGTTTGCTTCTGAGGTGCTGTGGTGATCATGGCGGCAGCCATTTTATCAGCCCTGGTGCCCATGTTGGTTGTGCCAATCACCCATGGAGGCCAAGCTGCTGGGACCCCCCAGCACTGCCACTGCCAGGGCAGGTCCATCCTGCCCAGGTTTCCTGCCTGCGGAGCTGGGGATCTGCCCGGTATGAGGGTGCCAGGCCCCATGTGGTGGTGCGGGCAGCACTGTCCCACCAAGTGCCCTGACAGGCTCTGGCAGGCTGCTTCAAAGGAGAAGCTCGTCCCTAGAAGAAAAAGAAGTGCTTGCAGCTGCCCCAGTAATGAATGGCTGGGACAAAATCCAGAACAAAGGCAAGCCACACTGCAGCTCTTAGAAAACTTCCTCAGCACGCAAGAGAGAAAACAAAAATGCACCATGCAAGTGAGGTAATGAAAGACCACAATGAACAGCTACCAGAGAGAGAGAAGTACATGTATTAATCACAACTGATTGGAAGGTAGCTGGATTTAAATGCACAGAGATGACAAAACATGGGTTGTGAGCATACCGGGCACGAACCATGGTGCAATTATCTGGTGGGGCCAGCTGCTCTCTGCAGGGAACGAGCCCCAGTGTAATGCAGGCAGATAAAGAGTGTCATTGAGTCCTACACGGCCACGGGTGCTCGCTCCCCTGCCCAGGCTGCTGCAGCCACACATGCCAATGTGCCTGGGGCTGACAATGCATTCCACACTGGAAAGCGAGCAGCACCAGAGGTCTGAGGGAGGTGAGCCCACTGGCACCAGTCTGCAGAGACCAAAGCTTTGCCCTGGCTGGGCACAGTCCCCACCACAAAGAGGGAGGGGCTGTATGTGACCCTCTTCCATTAAGAGTTTAACCTTTTACAGTCCCCTCAATGCTGAACTGGGACATGTGGTGCTGCCCCATGGCAGCCCTGGAAATGGAAGACCTGAGAAGTCTTTCAGCTGCTACAAACTCACAAGGCTTTAGGGGCTTCTTCAGGTCTCCCATCCATGTAAATCCACCGAGATTCGTCCCATGACATTTTAGTGGGTGTTCTTGTTCCTGTGGCTGACTTCTGCTGTCACTGTGTATGGCCATGAAGCTCTCCCAGGTTTTGACAAGACTCTCTGCCATTCTAGTGCCTTGTGTATTTTACCTCAAAGGCTTTGGGATCTTTTCTTCATTCTTGTGTTTAAAAATGTGTGTGTATCTGCTGGGTGAATGTTGGTTTCATAATTGATGGACATGGTCTTGGCAATCTCCTTTTTAAGAGCCATTCCTTGTCACATAAATATCATCTATCAGTGCCCGTTGTCCTTATAGCGATCTTGAGCAAACAGTTTTATTTCCAATCAGGACATCACACATTGATCTAAACACTCATCTGTAATGGATCAATTTACATTAGGAGAGCACTACTGTAGCGTCGCTGTTCATTATATTGAAAGAAGTATATGTTTAGTTACAGGCTAAAATCAATTAAACAGCCCTGTGCCTTTTGCTGTGAGAGAGTCAACAAGCCAGTCTGTCTTGGACAATTATCCAGCTACAGCTCCTTAAAGAAAGGTCTTCCAGCATAGCCCCCTTCCTCTTGAGTTCTCGGTTTCTCCTTTAGAGATGACTTCTGCAATGTTTTGCTTGTTGTGCAGTCTGGTAAAACACTCTCAGCTAAAATGTACACAGGAGAAAAGAAGGCAGTTTTGCTGCTGCTGTTGTGGAGGGGGTTTTCTCTGGGCCACACAGAGTCACGTATTCAAAAGAGAAACCTGCACTTTCACCAGAAGGCTGCCTGATAACACGTGATGGTGTATGGGGGAGATGCTGAAAAATGTAGACAATGCTGTTTGTGTCTTCATGGGGGAGACTGCTAGCTCCACGTAGCCCTGATTTCAGGGGAGGAGAAACAGAGGAATTGTGAGGCAGGAAAGAATCTGTACATTGCTCTGCTATTTCTTGCCTTACTGCAAGAGAGGAGACTGCAAAGAGTGCTGAAAGCTGTTTGACAAAGGGAATGTGATTTCAACTGATGTAGCTGCAGGGAGACTAGGAACCTGCAATTTCAAAAGCAAAACACATAGGGGAACTGCAGGGCAATGCAATAATGGGATTTGAGGAGCATATGTCTTGGGCTCTGAGAGATGCAGCAGTGGCAGAAGGTATTACCTGCCCCAGCCTTCTGCCAGAGGTCAGTGTGCTCAGTGGCAGAAGGGAGAGCATACTTGTGCCCTGCCTGCCATGCGCTGTCATGGCAGCAGGGCCAGTGAGCAGCTGTACTCTGGTTGCTATACCTGGTTACCAACTGGCCTCTACTGGTCTCAGCCTGATGGAAGCAACTGGCTGAGCTCATGGGCTACAGTGAGCCCATGGCCATTGTGGCAGCACTGGAGAGGCCAGGCCAGCCTCGGTACTGCCACACAAGGTAACTGTAATCAAGAATTTTCGTTTTTCTTTGCGCAAAACCTCTGATAAGCAGGTAAAAGTGATCAGCAGGGGTAGGCTCTTACTTTGTGGTAAGAATCCCCTCATAACCTGCTAGACCTGTGCTGTAGAGTATTTGTACAGCCTTCCTGCTTTATATGTGTATGTGCATGCATGTATGGTTTTTTGCCTTGACACTTCTCTTTCTCCTCCTGCTTTACCACTCAGGCTCTTCCAGCCCTTGTCTTACTCTTTCATTACATGCACAAAACACTGCTGCAATGCTAATAATAATAATGAGAAGGAAGGAATAGCAGATATTACAAAGTTTATTAAGAAATTGATCTTTATTTTGCTCTGGAATAAAGAGGCAGACCTCGAAACTGCTGAAGCCATTCAGCTAATTGGTTATTGGCTCTCTTGAGTGATTATATCCACCCTGGTTCCACCAAGTTCAGCAGGTCTTGTGCTGGTCAATTAGCCTTTGGCATTCAGGAAGGGAAATGCTTCATTCAGGTTTTCTCGGAGCCTGTTTGTGTAGCATAAGGTGGACTGAGCAAGAGAGGTTCCCCATGGGCAGTAGGGGAACTTATTGACACTCATGGCCTGAATCCTGCCCTTAAACTAGCACCAAAGGGCGTTTTTGCCTGTGCCCCAGCCTTCTGGAAAGGTGGATGATGTTAGATGGAAGAATCTACCCCAGGGACTACAGTGCAGGAAGACAGCCAAAGCAAGAAGGTTTTTGGAAGACCACGATAATTTCCTTCAGCGTGACCTTTGCCCAGTGCATATTGGGCCCTGGTTCTCCTGCAGGCTGAGCAATGCCCAGCAGAACCTGAATGTTGGCTTTTGTGCTGGTTGTGCAGATGGATGCCCTGTTGCTTGGTCACAGTTGGTTTGCACACTCACTAATCACCACTGCTCTGATTCCTGCAGCATTACCAAGGCTATGCAGAGCTAAACAGCTGACGCCATTTAGTGGCTTTTCCTACAGAGTGCTCAGGCCTGCCTTCACCGCTATGGCTTGCCAAAAGGCTCCAACACTTGCATTGCTGCAATGCAGACCCTGTAATAATAGTTGGTTACATTCAGAGAATTCAGTTCGGATTTAAAACCTCATCAAATAGTTAATGACTGACTATTTCAACACAGCAGCTCCTGCAAGACTTGGGAGAGAAGAGAGAGAGGGAGATGGAAAAGTTATTCATGTCCCATCTGTCTGGAACACTTGTCCCCTCCCTCCCACCCACTGAGTCACTTCCTCCCTTTATATCTCACTTAAAATTTTTCCTTTCCCCTTTAGCTTATGATTAACAGGCACTTACCCTCTTCAAATTGTTTCTTCTCTTCTGATGTAATGTTAGTTAAGTCTCTATGGATAAACATAGTGTATTGTCTGGTAAATGCATGTATGGGGGGAAACACATTATATACTACATATATGGCCATGTAAATGGATATGTCAACCACTGCAGTATCCAGCTGGTGATCCAGCCTTCCAAACTGAACCAAGGCACTTGTAATGTATTGCCGTGGTTATTTTGTTCCTACTGCCCAAAACACTGTGGAAAGGTCTGCAGGGAGAGGCATATTCCTTGAACTGTGAGGTGAAGGTGGTTTAGGGCATCAGCTACCAGCCCAGAGCAGAGTTCTCTCAGCTCCAAGATCTAACCCAGGCAGGTGTGTGGAATGGGGTCACTTGCTTAAATGCCTCAAGGTGTGTTTTGTGAGGGGATTTAATCGGCTCAGCCTACTGTTTTCCTGCCAGGGTGAAGAGGGCTTTTTTTTCAAGTAGCAGATGGTGAAGGAATCTGGAGACTGTCAGGTAAAGTAAAAGAAAGAGGTGGTCTCTTGGGTAAGGAGCCTGTGGATATGTGCTGACCTGGTGGAGTAAGCAGGGAAGAGTGGGCTACCTACAGCGATTTGATAGAGGAGCAGGAATGGCTGCAGAAGAGGAATGTGCTTGTGGGTTCATCCTGGAAGTAGTCAGGGTAAGGAGAAAGAGTCTGGATGCTTCCTGAGCAAGTGTGTGAGGTGGTGGTGAGTCTGTAATCTGTGAGACTAGGAAGGGAAAGCTTGAATTTCCTTGATTTGAGTTACTTGAAGTTTCTAAGTGAATGGGAAGAATGTGAGGACCTATGTACTGCAAAAACCTTGTGTGTGTTCTACCTGCTTCAGCCTTTTTGCACATGACTCAAAGATGGGATGTTTTATGTACCTGGGACCTGTACTGGGACCATACGGGAAGTTTTGTTTTTCAGGGATGTCAGGTCAATGCTACTTGGGGAAAATAAGTAAAAATTGTTTTAAAGCCTGACACTTGAGCAGTTAAATGTGAATGGGGAAATTCCCGTCCCAGATGGCACCAGCATTGCTGGGCTCACCTACTAGGTGCTGTTCTCTTTTGTAACAAGATCCCACTAGCTTTTCTGCTTCGCATCAGCTGGTCATAAGCAGATGTGTGGTGCAATAACCTAGGTAGTACATCCACTCTGGGATGCATTGAAGGCTGGGGTACAGATGTGTTACAGAGCCTCTGCAAAGAGCCAGCTTGGCTCCTGATGGAGGCTTTAACTGTGTGCTGGGTCTGCAGAGCCCTGGTCTGGCTTTGCAGAGCCTTACAGTTTCAGAACCTCACTGCAAGGGTGCCTGGGGTGCATCTGGGCTGGGCTGGCACTGATCTATTAGTGTATTTTTTTGGCTTTGACTCTGTGTCCAGAGAAAGTAGCTGTCCTGTTACCAAACCTGGTGCTGTGTGGACCTGGGACTGGGCTTATGAGCCGTGGTCAGGCCTCTGAATACTTGGTATCCGAGAAATGTCTTCATCTTGTATACATGGGTAATGGTGCAGGTGGGCTGAGGAGCTGAGAGTGTGACTGTACTTGCTGTAAACTAACAAATCATGGACCTGTGTGCACTGAAACTCCAGTAGTTTCCCTTAAAGAGCATGGTTGGGAAGTAATACGTGGGTCTTGTGGTTTTATGACACCTAATAGGAGATCATAAAATGGCCATTGAATTTTATTGCATTTGTGGGAGAGCTGATGAGTCCAAGGATGGTGTGCTGTGTTACTGGAAGTTGAATAACCACTGGTGCTGATGTTGCCGAGTGGCTTTTTAAAGGGAAGTTTGTTAGTTTATTCTCCCATGCCTTAGCTCTGATGAGTAGCTGTGCATTCTAGCTAGCATTTAGAGGTTTCCTCTTCCAGCTTATTTTTTGGAAACAGCTTTATACATATGCATGCAGGGACAGCATAGCTACCCATGTATCATGTGTGGGCAGCATGTATGGGCAACCTTTGGAAATAAGACAGTAGCCTCAGTTGGTTATTTCTCTGAGAGATGTTAATCATTAACTCTGAAAAGTAATTCTTCTACCTGTCCTACATAAACTTTCATAGCTTTATGCAACATCAAGATATCTTTAGGTAGTGTATGGCTTGCAAAAAGCTAAGTTCTGTAATGTTACTGTGCAGATAGATTTGGCTGCTGGAGAGCTACTTCAGCCTAAGATTTTAGTTCTGCCAGCTGGCAGAAGTGATCATATATGTAAAACCTTAAGCTGAGCCAGAAAAACCTGAGTTCAAATCTCTTGCCAGGGATTGTAGGATAGAATGATTAACCTGATTTTGTATTTTTGGATAACTATCAAGTGCCCGAATATTTATAGTAATAAATGTCTTCCATATGTGCTGATATTGCATCCATGAAGTGCAATAGCATGATACAGTTATTGTCTTACTTGAAGACACTAATTACAGCTAATCCTATAGGCACATGAATCATGAAACACTGGCCCAATTTCTGCCAGCTTCTGTAAGATGCATCTGAATTTGCTCATGTGAGCAATGCAGGTCAGCAGAGAGCTCAAGGCAAAATTCCAAGAGTGCTGAGGATTCTGAGTTCCCTTTTCAGAAGAGAGAGAGCCATTTGATATTTAAGCATTTAAAGCTGCAATTGGGCGCTTTACAAACTTGTACCTTCTAAGTCTTACCGGTAGGTGTCTGGTGTATCTTGAAGTGTCAAGATGCCTGAAAATATAGTCTTGAACCTACAAGCCATTGTCATGTAGCCCTATGATCCTCCAAATGAAAACTGGCGGAGGGCTCTTAAGTTTCTAAATTCATTTGGTGCCTGCTAGACTGGTGCAATAGCCATGCTTGAAGCAATGCTGATGCCTGTTAGGCTGACACGGCCCGATACTGACGATGCTCAGCTACTACAGAGATAGAGCTTCTCCAGAGATGTGGTGGCTTACCAGGTCAAGCTCTTAAACACACCTTAATATAATAAAACCTCTTCAGAGCATGACTGTAGAGCTACCCTCCAGTTGGTTAGAAAAAGCAACAGAGGAACTGTATGAAAGTTATAATGTTGTAATAAGTTGGCTATAAAAACAGAGAGACTAAACCAATGTTCCAGTAGTTTTCCCTTGAAATAGAGGTAAGCCCGCCCAGACGTCTTCCTTTTAAATACTGACTACTGCATCTGTTTTAAACCAAAAATAATACCTTTTGATTGGAAATGTTTCAATAACATTATTTGTGCATTTTATTGAGGCAGAGGTTTCAATTATTAGAGTCACCAGGAATTTCAGACATTTAAATATAGCCTTTATTTCTCCAGAATAAACCACATCCCTGTGCAATTATTCTTCTATCTAAATGCCTTCAAACCAAGTCCTATACCAGATCTGACATTTTTTGCTGGTGGTCCCTCTTACAAATTGGCCCTTGAAAGGAACATGTGGGGCTAAGCAAACACTGAAGAGGTAGGACTGGTCCCTGGGGATGCTGAGGGAGGCAGAGCTGGTGCAGGTTGCAGTGTGCAGTCCTGGGTAGATCCTGTGGCTTTGAGCTCTCAGTCTGGTCAGGTACTGTGGTCTGGGCCCTGTAGACTTTAAAAGAATAAGGAGAAGGGTTTGTTTGGTCATGGAAACTGCTCCTTTCAACCATGTGATCTCTTTATGGCTTTCCTTTCAGTTGGCTTCTCACCAGGAAGCAAACAATTGCATCTGTGGCAGAGAAGGGACTTGGCTCAGCAGCTAGAATGTCCCCCCAGCATGCTCTGAATGTTGCCCCCTCATCTTTTCAGCAAAGGTTTTTTGAACTTTAATTAAAAACCTGAGACTTCTAAAGGGCCTCTAAAGGCCTGAATCCCCTTTGTTTTCTGGCATCTCTACATCCTCTTTGGCACCACAGGATCTAGGCGTTTGAGTACTTTCGGTTTCAGTTTCTTCATGCTTCCAGCACAACATATATAAGAATCTGGATCTAAAAGTCCAGTAAGATTTTGGCATCAATGAGAACAACAAACTTGAAGCCAAAGGAGGTGTCCCAGCTTCGGACAGAAGGAAGTGAAAGTTTGTTTAGGCGGTGACTTGAGACAGCAGTAGATAAAAGAGGAATCCTCCTCGCCTGGCCAAGGAAGTATTGGCATCTGCCTATTGAAATATCTGGCAAATGCCTGCTGGCTTGGAGGGAGCAGAATTAAGCTTATGTTGGAGTGCAAGGATGACAATCATGACTTCTGTCCTCTGCTGTCTGTATCATCTGGATGTGTTTTCCCACATGTACTCCATGAGAAAAGATGTTGAGAAACCTGAATGATGTATCAGGATGCCAAGATGCTGTTGCCATTTTGCTCCAAGAACCTTATTGCACAGCACTTTGATGCTCGTTGTGTGCTTCTCCAGGGTCTGCGCTTTCATGACTTTATCTGAAGTGTGTGTCCTCTCGTTTTCCCCAGGTTAGCAGCATGTTGACTGCTTTCCCCACAAGTACCTGTAAAACCTTCACACTCCCAGGAGAATCTTGAGATGATGACGATGATCCTGCAGTAATGGAAGAACAAAGCAAAATACAGAGCTCTTACTCTAGTAAAAAAAGGTGGCACTCAAGCTGCTGCTCATCTGAGGGCAAGCGGGTTCCTGGCAAGAGCATGTGTATACCAGTACCTTATAGCAGGCCAGGTCTTGAGTGCACTGTCAATTAAGGGCAGCAATTCAAAGTGATTCACAGCAGATTACACCAGCTTGTCTCTTCATGGAGCACACTCTGGTCCTGCGCCTGCAGGTGCTGCACAGACTGCCAAGCCTGGAGCTAGCCTGCAGTTATGCTGTCAGCCTTGCTTAGATCTAATGCTTTATGACAACTGTCTACCTGTAATGTGATAATAGGCTCAAACCTCTGCAAAATTGATGGAGTCTCTTGCAAAGAGGGTGATACTTCTAATGTGGTAGGCCTGATCCCTTTCTGAAAGTCTACGTGAACTGCAAAGGTTTCTTTGCAGAACTGGGAGGCATGGTTCTTCAGGCCCTGACAAGAGGGCTGATTGTGTTGGTGTCTGTGAGGCTGCTAGCCTCCTACTTTCCTCCAGTGCAAAAGGAATCATCCTGTTGCGTTTTCAGACACTGTCGACCTGTTGTTCACTCTTAAACTTAAGACACTGTTGGCTTCTACCTCTTAGGGCTTCCTGCGCTCTCTCTCTGTACTTTTCATTTTCTGGATAAACTCATCTTCTATCTTCAAGATGTTTCCAGTGTTTATACAATGAGTTGGTTATATTTAATTCCTAAAATGAGTCATTGTCTAGAATGATTAACAGGTAATGTTCTAAAAGAAATTATGCTGAATATTGTGTAACACAGTCTGTACAGAAGGGACCAGGTTCCTACCCACCTTATATTGATGTGATCCAGGAATAGTGCCAGTGACTTTACTGTATCAGTGTTAAAAGGGATTTGGGACTAAAATATCCTGATGTAGTTTCAGACCCTCCAAACTTGCTGTCCAGGGAAGTTGCAGCCATGGGAAGGGTGATCTCCCTTGCTTTGGAGAGGCCTAGGGATGGTCCCTGTTCATAAACACAAGATATAGGCCCTTTTCCCCACACTCCCTAACACTATTGATGGCATAGTGTTATCACCATCTTGGCCTAACTCCTGGCACAGGGCTTAATGGCAACCAGAATCTATTTTAGCAGCCAAAGTGTTGTCATTTTAGCTGGTATAACTAGTTGCAGCCTGTCCTTCTCCAGCTGTCCAGCTTCTATCCCAGCTCAAACAGGCCCAGGGTTGGCATGGGCTTTTGGCAACGTAGGCATGTGCATGGGGGTGGCAGAACAGCTGTGGTCTCCTGATGTATTTTGGCTGTATGGGAGACTGGCTTGCACAGGTGTGGATGACTACCATGAATAAGTACCAGGCCCTTTGGGGAGGGAACAAGGAGATTGACCCTCAGGGCCTGCTCCCTGGCATGAGTGGTTCAGCCCTATCCTTGGGTACAGCATTGTGAAGCCAGGAACTGCCTCTTGGGACTGTGGACTGTGCCCTCAAGATCAGAGTCCCCTCCAGAGAAAACAGAGATGTTTACACAGAGCACAACTATCCTAACGGCCATGTAAAAATTAAGAGGCCTGAGGCTACAGTATAAATTCTTCCTATGACCTTCTCATCCTCCAAGACTACAGGCCCCCATGGTAGCCATTCACTGCCACATCTGTGGGTTTATCATGCTTCTTAAAGAGCCCATAAACCCATTAGCTCTGGGTAAATGATCCCTGGGCTGTCTTTAGAATAATTAAAACCACAAGGCAAACAGTTACCCTGGACTATCAGCAGCATATCAACAAAACTTATGTCTTGAAATGTGTGTTCAATTTCTGTTATTAAAAGGCATGGAGCCATATGTGAAACATTATCATGCATCTTTGTGAAATTAGCAGAACTATTTGAACAACCACTTTGCCTCTATCAAAACAGTGCCTGATTATTATTATTTTTTCATACTGTGTAGGAAGGTGAGAGAGCCTTTGGAAAGCAGGAGGGCTAATGCAGGCAATTGGACTTCTGTAGCCCCTGACTATGTTTGCTCTGCAGAGATAGATACTATCTGAGGAGCTCAGGCAATGCTGGTCATAAATGGGCGAAGAGGAGAAAGATGAAGAGCCCTTTGTTGCTTTTAATCCTGAAATCCAGGAGGCTGTTGCTTTCATCTGACTCCTCAATTAGGAAAACATGGTGTGTTTTGCCACTTAATGGACACTTTTAAAAACTTCCAAAGAAAAAAAACCCAAAATTATTGATCTGTTTGGCAGTGCATTTGGCAATTGACACCAGCACACAGGGACCTCCTGTGGACCAAGAGCCCTTAGTTCTGGTTTTGTGTGGCATACAAAGGATTTTCTACTCTTAATAGTCATAGTTGGGGTCTTTTTATGTATGTCTGGTTTTGTGCATATTTACTGTCAAGGGTGTTGGAGACGAGTGAGATCATATTTGGAGAAGGTGATCATTAAAGAAAATGCCAGTGCTTCTTGCCAGGTCTGGTTATCAGCCAAACAGATTGAGATAAGGCAAACAAAACTGAAATAAATATGAAATCAGTTGATTTAGTCTGCTTAGACAAATTGAACAACATCCCTTGATCATCAGAGCTGAATCAGCAAATATAAAAAACCCAAAGACAGTCAACCCTACACTTACAACCCACTTGAGGTTTTCACGCTGACAGCCTAGTCACTAAGTATAAATGGTCCTCCCACTACTGGTTTGTCTGAGTCTCGGATTATATCCAGCGGTATGACTGCATCACTAACCTTACAATCTTAACTTGATTTTGTTTCTTTTAACTGAACAAATGCATAGAAACTTTTTTACTGGGCCAAGTATTTCTGCTAGAATGTATTCCGAAGGACTCATGTAATAACAAGCATGTGAAGAATTTCTGATATGAGAAAGTCCTGCTTATATTAATTTTTTTGTAGCTCCAGAGTGAGATTAACTTTGTTCTAAAACTGCTTAAAGTCTAAACCCATATACCTCCAAATGTGCAGTGGCCAGAACTGCAGGCTTTTGGTACATCTATAATGTAAACAGTAGGTTTAGCATACATAGTAATATGTGAGATGAGCGCTGATTATACAGACTCACCTCTCTTTATTGATATAGAGCACTGGCTTTTCTCCTTTTTCTGAAGACTGAAATTTGACATGTTTTGCCTTTCTGAGATGATCTTTTGTGGATCCTTTTGGAAGCAGCTCACAATTGCTTGGGGTTGTATGGACTGAGCTGAAAACCAAGAAAAGAGAGAGAAGCTTCACAATTAGCTATTCAAGTATATTATTAACAGCTGTTAATATGTAATTTCCACTGGAAATTAATGTATAGTTACTGTGTTGTACCTCAGGATTTGATCTCTTTTCCTCAGACACATTATGTGTGGCCAAATGCAGAGAATTTAGGATTGTTACTGTTTGGAAAGGGAACTAAATGGAAATGCTTTCAGAGATACCTTCTGAGTAGCTGGAGCTCGCATCAAATAATTATACAATAAACTGCAAATACCTCTCTAAGCATAAGATTACTGTTAGCAAAAGGTAGACATGTATTGAGGTGGCAGAGAGCAATAAAAAGTCTGAAAGCCATTACTTTATGCTATCTCTAGAGGCTCAGCAACCATTAGAAACATTATAAGGGACTCTTGCATGTTTCCTTGTGTGAGATCAAGCTAATCTGCAAAATGCAACAAGCTTCTGGTCTCACAGGAAAACTTTTGCCTGTTGCTGGCAATGCTTGCCACATTAGAACTGGGGAAAGGGAAACACCACCCAGGGCTGTTGCAGCTGGACACCAGCCTGGTGTTGCCTGCCTTGCCACCTTCCTAAAGATGTCATGGTGAGAAACTTGTTCTGATTTTTCCTTAAGCAGAGCTCAACTTGAGTAGCGGCCTTGTCCAATGCCCTTTTGCTGGTATCAGGTATTTCATGTGCTGCTTACCAGTGAGTGGTGTACTGCAGCCCACATTCTGCTGGCACAGCCATAAGACATCCTCCCCCCCATCATCCATGTTGTAGTGCAGCTGCTAATTAATTGGCAGGGCTGTACAGAAGAATTGGCTGAACACTGTATAAACGAACAGGGCCAAGGTAGGACAAGGCATTTCCAGCCTTAGAGAAGTACAGGGAGAAGAACAGTGTAGAGATGAGGGAAAATCCACTAATCTCTTAAAGGATGAATCTCTACCTTCTTCATTTTATATGACTTGACTTGATACCTAGGCAGTGGAACTGTGAACAGCTGCAGTAGAACAAATGGGATGGGAGAAATAACATACAGGCAAGGTGTGTATTTTGAGCAGCTGATGTTGTATTTGACAATGAGCTCTTTCATGTCCACCACGGACATTTCAGCTCAGGCTGAAAGAATTGAGTCTTATGTTTTCCATCTACATAAGGGAATGCTCCAGTCACCAGCCTTTGCAGCTGTTGCAGCTTCCACTGCATTTTGGTCCCTTCCCCACAAATCCTTTCCATGCAGTTGAATTAAAGTTGGCTGCTTCAAGTTGTTGTAACAGTGTCCTTGCAGCTGGGAACTGACCCATCTGGGCTCAGCTCTCCTTGCCCCAGATGCAGGTGCTCTGAACAATGTGATTACCTGTGGTGTGTTTTGTCACGCATTCAGGCTACACAAGATGCCTCAACATGGGCATCTAGGAGTGAAAACATGATTTTCACCACAGATCTAAAACTTAGCATGATACAAGCTACTATGAAGAAAATTAACTAGCCAAATCCAGTATAACTGGTAAAGCCCTCTGAAAGGAGAACATGCAGTCATGAAAAGCTTGGCAGCTCTGTGCTTTTGTTTTGTGCATGCTACAGTCCAGATGACCTGTAGGGAAGCTGGGAGCCTGGCATGTGAACGGATGCACAGAACAGCTCACTGCAGGTGGGGGCTCACCCTGGGAGCAGCTGAGCTGTCCTAGATCTTTGTAGACCAACTAATTAGCCTGGGCAGAGCAACCTGCTGGTGTGGCAGCACTGCTTCAGGTCCCCCAGTGGTCTTGGGTATCTGCACCGAACTGAATTGTGCAGTACAGACATTCCCCATCTCTGCCAAGTGCAACTTGGTGGTGGAGAATGAGGCCTGGAAGTGTTCTGTATTCCTCTGTTTTAGGTAGCTGTTCATCAGTGGATGCTCAATTGTACTTGGCACTTTTAGTACAGCCACCTGGAAGTAAAGCACGTAGAAGCTTTCTGCATTTTTCCTAAAGCAGGGAAGTTTCAGGTTCTTCTGGCCAAATATCAGTATGAGGCAGGAGAGCTCTGGTAATGTTGCAGCTGTATTAATTCACATAATTTAGAAAGTATCACAACTGTGTTTGTGATTTAGAAAGAAGATGTGTCTAGAAACTATCTCTTAATTTGTGCTTATTATAATATTGTGTAAAAATGCATGCTCTATTACTGCTGAATTGCTGTAATTTATTACATTATACTGTAATATATAGTACATTATATATAACAACTGACAAAAATGTACACATGCTAGAGCCAAACCTGAACTAATCTTCATGGCTAAGAATGTCTAATTTCTGTGGGGGCTAAGATAAAAGCACTAAGTGCTTTGCAGAAAACCAAAAGAAAGTCCTTTGAAAGAGTTTGGACCCCAGTGGTGGAGCTAAGATACACACTCCACACACCACTTTCAAAACCCTGAGTGTTGGTCAGCACTATGCAGAAACGCCCAAGCAGGAGTTCTGCTGCTAATCACACCTTGACGTATTTGTAGCTTTATTTATAGTTCTTTCCTATATTTGAAGTCACGAACAAGAGAACAGTATTCCTGCTGAAGTCCTAGCCGGAATGTACTTTTCTCCTTTTGCACTTGTTTGGGGATTTGGTTTTCCTGTTCCTGTAACACAGGCCTTCCTTAAATCTTAAGGACTGAGTGCATCAGCAAGAGAAATAGTGGTTAGCCTGTACCTAAAGTGTAAACTACTCTTATCCCTGCAGACACATAAAAAGCGGGAAACCTAAATTCATAGCTGCTCTCAAGTTACTCTAGCACCAATCTTTGCACTGAGCCAGGGAGGCAGTGCCACTTGCTCAGAGCAGGGTGGACATAAGCAGCTGCACTGTGATTTCTGCGTGAGCACAGGGGCTGGGGGGCATATTTGCAGTGCAGGCGTGGCAGCATCCAGCTCTACAGCCTTTCTGGTTTAGGGAGGGGATACGGGAAGTCAATACAGCCTGAGGAGATGGTTAAAAGGATAGTAACAAACAATGGTGACTGGTGAAGTCCCCCTGTATCCAGCTTGCTGATTATGGACTAGTTCTGTGCGTGGATGATGGATGTGCTCCTTCACTCCCTCCAGCACAGGTACTCTTGGATCGCTCTGTAAGTCCTCCCGTGAGGCATCTGGCTTCTTGCACAGACCTTTGGGCTGCTGTTGAACAAGGATACTTCTGTTACAAAGGCAAGTCCCTCCCTCCTACACTGAGGATTCTTGTTCTTCCCCAGGAACCTGAGCTGTGGTCTCCTTTACTGATCTTTCCCAAAAATCCTTGCTGCAAACTCTGTTTTGGAGTTTTCTGCTGCCTACTTCTGATGTGGAGAAGGGAGATGTTGTTTTTATATTAGTCCACTTTAGCCTGACATGTGTGTGTTGTATCCTTTAGCAACTCACAGCAGCTTCAGTATGTCAGAGTGCTTCTTGCTGCAGTAACATCTACCAGATGCCATCATCAGCTGGCAAGAGACAGGTTCCCCCAAGTGCCAGCTGGCACGGTAATACTCATCAGGAAGGCAAGACTTGCAGGTAGTGTTTCTTTAGCTTGTGGTCAGCAGTGTTTGTGTGGGACCAGCCTGGCTCTCAGTTAGGTTCACAGGCTTGGGGAGAGAGGCAGGGGGAAGTGGGCAACTAACGTGCTCTTCTGCTTCATGCTCCAGTTGGCCTCAGATCCCCCATTTAGCAGAATAGGTACTTCTAATGTGATTTAAAATTGAGGGTCACAAATTACTTGCCAAGTGATTTGCCCAGATTAAGTTGTACTTTAGACTTTCATTCTCAAAGGTGAGCACTGGCATATTTATGATCTTCTATGGAAGAAAAACAGAATTTAATAGAACTTGCTAAATGGAGCAAATGAGGCTGCAATATGCCCTCTCTCTGTTATATATTAATCTGGTGTTATTAAGTGTTAACTTAACAATGTATTGTATGGACAGCTAAAAGGGGCCAGGAAAAGTCTCTGTGTCGAACATGTAAACAGCTAGGGTTTTTTATTGGAATCATTAACTGCAGTGCAGTTAAATCCTTTGTTTTCATGGCTGGTTTAAATTAAATTAGAAAAATTGTAATAATTTAAAAAATGTGGGGTTTTAGTATATATCAAAAGATTCAACAGAATGATTTGACGGTGTCTATTTAAAAGGTTTCATAATTTTTACTTAAAATTTTATTTATTCAGTTTCCTTTGGTAAAAAGGTGGAATTGTCTAAAGCCAGTGGAAGCATATTTAACACATCCTTTTTACTGACACTTAGAATGCAGTCATTTTAAGCACATGTATAAAGGTGAAGATGCACAGAAATTGAGAATATGCTCCTGCATCTCTGTGGGACCTAAATGGCCAGTGTCAATTGAATTTCAAAATTTGGGTATGGAATGCCATAGGTTTTCCAAGGGAGTGCCCAGCTAGTATCAGCAACTAAGCAAACAGCAGATTTAATGATACAAGGATCATTAAACTGTAGAGCATTACACACAGACCTGTGGCTGTTGCTCCAGACCAAACCCCAGGCGCTGAGTATTTATGGATTCCCTCTCCACATAGCTCCCTTTCTCAAGAGGAGGTATTTTCTGCTCTGTTGTAGTCTTGCTGTCCCTGAGCGCTTGCCATCTGTGCTTCCTGGTCAGAGCCAAGGATTTTGCCTTGGGAGCTCTAAAAATTTCAGCTTGAGCTTTAGTAGGTTTCAAAAAAGCCTCTTTCAAACCCAGATAAGATATTCAAGTTAAACTCATAACGTGGTTTTGGGATTCTGTTCCCCCCTGCACTGGCGCTCCTCAACAAGTCTAGATTCTGGCCACTCTCAGGGTTACTGTAAATCCCTGCTCCACTTGCATGACAGCAGATGGCAGTGAGGTGGGCCAAGATGTTTTGGGGGGAGTTTGTTGTTTGGTGTGTGTTTTGTTTTTTTTTTTTTTTCTTTGGGGTTTTTTCACCCCAAGGATAACAGGCTGCTGCTTTCTTTTCTGTTCTTTCAGGCCCCTGTTTGTTCCCAGTGAAATGATGTGTCAGTCACACTGTAGGCATCCCATTGGGCTGCCAGGCAGACTCAGGTGAATGCCAGACTTACCTAGGCTCAGCAGCTTGCAGAAAGCCCCTGAGAAGTGAAGTTCAGTGATGGTGGGATTGCAGGATCCCTGGAACTACCTTCTGCTTCACACTAGCTTCAGCAGCAGTGACACAGGTCAGCCCTGTCTGCTGCTGAGCTGCACTAAAAGGCCCTGTCCTCTTTCCTCCTCCCTCCTCTTTCCTCTCATTGCACTCAGCTACTTGTTCCTGTTTTTACTTCCTTGCTTCATCGTTCCCCTGTCCTACACAAGCACCTGGCCATTGCTGCCTTCCTCATGTGCAAATGGGGCTGTTCAATAGCCTGTGTTTGTGGAACAAGCTAATTTAAAACACACATGTATTGCTTATATAAATGTGTTGATACTGTTCTCAAGTACTTTTACGTTTAAGTTGGATCAAGTCATTCTGAGCCCCAGAAGCGTAGTAACATCTGTTGGGTAGGCTGCAGGGGTTAAGGTAGAAGCTTCTAACCTGAACATGTTTCTAGCTGGGCAGTAAAGTACCTCTACAGTTCTTTTTCTGTCTCATTGTTATTGTTGGAGAGTTTTTGGGTCTAAAATGTAGGTTGGCCTAGTGAAGCACTTTCTGGGAGTGGTCAAACATTGGAATTATGTTGTACCAGCAACCAGAGGAGCTCAGACCATTGTTGTGGCACCTTTAAAAAAGGTAATGGTACAAGAGATGGCTTGTGTGCCTCTTCCATAAGCATTGGTGTGAGTTACTTCTGCCAGGGGTCACCTGTATGCTTCTACAGCAGCTGCTTCTGCATGTCCTCCTAAAGCAGCTGCCAGGGGAGTAGAAAGGGTGAATGAAATTGCACAAACAATTTAGAGATTGGAGCATTGCAGAGCTCTAAGTCTTCCTTGAAGGAGGCACACCTGCAGTTCGTATTTACCAGAGTATGAAAATACAGTGTGTCTCAGTAGGAGATGGTAGGACAGACTCCATACTGCTTTCCTCCTGTGCTGGAGGAGGATGTGGAAGCATTAACAACTTTGAGCTCAGGCAGGCCCTGATTCCTTGCAACAGGAGCTTGCAAGCAAAGCATTGTGCATACCCTCACTGTCAAATAGGAGCTTTCCTTGAGGGAAGCTATTACTCATCTTGGTGTCCAGGGCCCTCAGTGAGGTTAGTTTGCTCTTGCCTCAGACACAGCAAATGAAACTGTGGTAAGCAAACAGCAGGCATATAGAAGGCTCTTGGGAGACTTGCAAAACCTGAAGGAGTCTAAAGCTGAGATATTTGTGCTTAGGAACACTTCAATTGCCTGATGTACCATTGCCCCTTTAATTCTCCCTTTCATTCCTGAAGCCGGCTCTAAAATTGGTGGAAGAAAATATGTGAAGGCACTTGTAAATGTGATGGTAGTAATGTTCTGCTTTTAGTTTTATTTATAAGAGGAGCAGCAAGGTACTACAGAGCTGTATTTCTGTGACTTGCCCACTTCTCAGTGCTAGAACTAGCTTTCACTCTGTTACGAGATAACCTAAATATTTGTAAATGTTTCTTTCCTGATAGTGTGTGCAAAAGCCTTTGCTGGTCTGCAGGCGGGGGGATAATTGGAAAAAATACTTCACTGTTTAGTCCTTTATACCCACGCAGGCAATCTCCTGCCCTCTTCGGCTCTCTCCAAAGCATATATAGAAGTATTTTGTGGAGCCAAACCAAATGCACCTCTGTGGGGTCTACATACTTTCAACCCCGCAGTTAGTACTTCTTTTTTTGTCATAGGTCCTGGTGGAAATTCGTGCCTAGAACCATTTTTGATGGGCATGGGTACCAAGATAAAAATCTTTTGTGATTTAAATTATGAGATTTTGGGGGTTTGTTTGTTCTTTTTTTTTTCTTGTAGGCTTCCGAGCCTTCTATCAGATTAATGAGCAAAGTGAGAATTGGTAGGCAAATGCTCAACTGATATGAATCAAAGCAATACTTCACAGCAAATCCTGACTGCTCTGCTCTCCCTGCCACTTCTTGCTCAGCAACTGAAGTTTCTTCTTTGCTGTGTGACTTGCAAACTCTGTCAGTACATCACATGAATGTGAGGGGGTAATGCTGTGCCTCTGGACCACAGCAGGTATGAGGTTCCTTCAGGAGTGGTGCTCAGCAGGCCAGCTAAGTGCTATAGCCCTGTGCTGCACCTCTCATCTCTGCTTGTGGCCTTAAGTGTGGGCTGAGGCCAGTTGGCTGACTTAAGGATTGTGCAGCTGCTTCCATCCAGCAAAGCGCTAGAAGGATGGGGTGCCTATTTCATGGTGTTTGCAATCCTTGTGCACCACGCAAGGCCAGATTCTCCTCCTGCGCATTCACAATGTCCATAGAGTTAATCTCAATTTACAGTTATGCTGGAAAACTCTGACCTCTACAACTAATTTTCAATTGTAATCCTAAAAGAAGAATAGTTGGCTAGTTTGGTTTTTCTGCCCGTGCTTAAGTGCATTTTGCTTTCATTATGGGGTGTCAAGTTGTTAATATTTATGGAGTACACAAAAGAATGAAAATTCTGTTTCGTGTTCAATCTGACATCTTTTGGCACCACAGCCCTCTAGTCGTGGTAGTAGTTCTGTTTCAATTCGGCAGTACTCTTTCAAGATGAAGTCCTTTAAAGTGTGGTTTGGCTTCGAGGAGGAATCTATGCAAATAGTATTCAATGAGGTTGTCTTTATTGTCTCAAATATTAATAATTTCCAGATCAAATGCAGTTTGCCTTGAGTTTGTTTTCTTGTTTTCTTCCTGTTCTGTCAACTTGGTTGAATGTATCATGATGCTTTTAGAACAGAATCATCAAATAGTATGCTTTTAAAGCCAACCTGCTTATTTCCTTGCCAAATGCAACCCTGCATGGTGAGGTTCTGCAGACCTCCTCCAGCTCAGGTACCCCTTCCACTCTGCAGCAATGCAGGACTGGGAGCAGGGCCTTCCACGGGCTGCATAGCCACAGCTTGGCCTGGGCTGGCATGAGTATAAAGCACAGGCAGTTATAGGTGTGGGATCAGAGGTCAGTGAGTAACCAGTTGCTTCCAGCTTATTCTTGTTGTTTCAAGGGTAAAAGGAACTTAAAAAGTGCAAGTGCTAAAACAGTCCTATGCAGAAGGAGCAAAAAAACGCCTCCTGGGAGTTGTACCAGGGGCATGTGCTTCTCCAAGTGGGTGTACTCAGGCTCCAGGGCCACATTTGCAGGGATGCAGGGTACTGTGGAACAGTGTTCTGCCCTGCTTTTGTGTCTGGCTACACACCGGCACTTGTCCATATCTGCTGGGCCCAAACCAAGCTTACAAGGTTCTTGTAAGCTGAGGAATGACATCATTGCTGTCAGCATGCTGGAACACCAGCCCTGGAGGCCTTCTCTGCAGTGAGCAGCACAGCCATGCGTGCTAACCTGGGTGAGGTGATACTGCCTTGGAGGCTCCTGGGTCAATGAAGCTGCCTTTTGTGGAAACAAAAATGACAAAAGTCACCTTAATACTGCCTTAACTGTGTGAGTTTTATAGCTTGGCAGCAAGAATAATCAAAAAAGTCAACAAAATTCTCCAGAAAGCTGGGGGGAAGTAGAGATTATTACTGAAAGAGGTATTTAATTCTCATGTTAAAACAACTTTAAATCTTCAGAAAGTTAAGGAACATCAAATAGTGCAAACTGTGTGGCTGCAAGCACAGGTATAATGTCTATGTTAGAGAACATACATTTACCTATAAGCTGCTGGCCCATGACCCTGCATCATTTGTAATGTATGCTTTGCATGCAGTGCTGAATCTATGGAAAATAACAAGGGTGCACCATGAAGAAATGTTGCCTTTTAAAGCATTTTATAAATCTAATTGTTGAAATCACAATTGTCTAGAAAACCTTCCAATACGTGCACTGTATTCCCTGCCAAGATTTCATTCATGATTTTGTATACTAGCTAAGGCATACATTGCACATCTGCAAGTTACTAATACTCATTTGGGCCAAATCTCTCCTGGAATAAAGCCCTTTAGGATAGAATGATAAATCCCTAAGAGTACGTGCTAGATAGTTTCAAACTCTTACTAATTCATTTTTTTTATAGTTCATAACTGCACTATATTCTACTATGGTTCAAATGCTGTCGTCTTACTAAATTTCTTAGGCTTTATGTATGAGGAAAGAAACACATGCATTATTAGTAGGAAATAACCACAAATACAAAAGAAATAACCTTTGTGCCAAAGGCTTGGGTCATCACTCACTTAGATAACCACTTGTTATTGCCAGTGACCCTGTAAATGAAGATGGCTAACATTAAATGTCCTCTATGGAGTATGCTCTGACACACTCCATGGTAGCATTTAATGCACTCTACACCAGCTGAGTGGGTTGTAACATAAAAGTTAATTTGAAAACTTTCACGTTTTCTGGCATATTTCAAAGTCCATCTAGACACTTTAGCTGGTGTTGTGGTGCCAAAGGATTGTGCCCTTTGATCCAGAGGAAGCCAAGCTTAGCTTCTGCTGTGCTTGATCCTGCTGCAGTCTGTGAGTTGTCAATATCTGTGCCTAACATCCAGGCAAATCTTGGGTCTTTCTTTAACTCAGTAGAAGATCCTGGTGTAAAACTTGTGCTGAAGTGTTACAGGATGATTACACAGCTTTATTGTCTCTTTGCATTTTAATGACCAAAGGAAAAAGCAGTCTAGAAGGGCCTGTCCCCTAACATGCAGACAGAATGCCCATCTTTCCACCTACCCCTCAAAAAAAGTATAAAGAATTTATTTATGGAGTCTTTCTCCTGCTTTCTGACTTTTGATACTAAAACTGTAAGTGTGATAAGTGATTGGTTTGCTGCTTGGGAATGGTTGTAGTTTGAGGAGAGCCTAGAGGACACTTTATGAGCTATTAAGTAACTCATCAACTAGGAGGCTACGTACTTCACACAGAGACCCAATTAGGCTGGGATGTCTTCTGATACAGTGTACCAGAGTTTAAAGATGCAGCAAATAAATGTTCACTTAATTGTACAAGTTCTCCTCTCTCCTCCTACAGACAGAATGTCTTTTTAAATGGCAGAGACACAATTTGCCTTTGCTGCCTGGCCTTTCCCAGAAAGAACACCTATTCCTTGTGTCACTGGCATTAATGCTAGATAAAGCTTTCTGTGAAAGTGGAAGATACATTAGAAACTGGGATTGTTCTATTACTGCAGCACTTATACATCCAGACCTAATGATTAAGCTAATTTCATCAGTCGCTGGTGGTTCATGCGTTTACTCTGGAGTTCCTGGGTCAGCTGTAGAGCATGCCACTGCTGTACTCCTACACCCCCCATTTCCTGTTATCTCAGCAACTTTTGGTTGCAAGTATAGTTTAGGAAAGAACTCTTACAGATGCTAGGGTATATTTACAGAGTAACTGAGGCACAAGTATGCCTCAGGGTGTTTCTAAGCTGCATCTTACATAGCCGCATTAGCTACTGGAGCTCATTAGCTTCATGGCACACAACACAGTGGTAGCACATGGAAGCGCAGACAGCAGCCGGGTAATCTAAATAGAGCCATTACCCCTTTTTTGTTGTGGAGGGCTGTGCCCACTGGGTTGGAGCTGCCAGTGCTAAGCAAAGCCCCTTGATTGCATACTCTGCTATCTTCAGTCCAGAGGTCTGGTAGAAGTATTGGTAGCATCTCCTTTAAGTCTTCCCTTTTTCATTTGCCAGATTAGAGACCTCTTGCTACTCCTCTACTCAAGCCAACCAGTTCCAATGGCACAGGAACGACCATAAGTCCAAAGCCAGAGGACCAGAAACAACAAAAGTGTGGAGTGATTAGTCATGCCAGGCTAGGGTGAGCTGCCAGAATAGGTGTGCAAAAGCCTTTGCCCCATATTTTTCAAACAGTGGAATACAATTTTCTTAGGAAAAATAAAAGATGAGCATTATTTTATGGGTCAAGTGAGAACAACAAAAAGCCCAGATACAGTGCACCAAATGAGTACTGGGTGAAGCCATATCAGCATCTGAGCTGTACCCTAAGGTGCTTCTTCTGCTGCCTGTGGTAACTCACTGCCTTCAATCTCTGCCATTGCCCTTCATGGCTGCGCAGTTGGTCCTGGCAGGGGAAAGTGTGTGGCTGTATGCTAGCAGGGAGAGCAGGCTGGCAGCAACTGTGTAAGAAGCATAGACTGTATTCAGCTAACAGAGCTGTCAGGCAAAGATGCAGTGGCTTGAGCTAGGGCAGGGAGGCATTTAGCCCCTGATGAGTACAGTAATTGGGATTAAAACAGGCTAGATCCGTTCACTGGCTCAGCACCCTTGTTTGAGAGGGAGCCATTTTGGTTAGGAGCTGCTCTGCCTCTGCTGCTTATAGTGCCAGTTCCTCTTACGTGTTTGGCATGATGCTAGAAGGTAAACCAAATCATGGGCTATGTGACTCCGGCACATTAAATATGCAGTAATGTCTATTTTGCCAATCGCTTGAAGAGGGAATGGGCATAGGAGAGGACACTCACTGCAGCACTCATAGTGCTGGCACCTCAGTTTTTGAGACCAGCAAGGAGGAGTAGAAACCATGGAAATTGTGCAGGACAGACTGCAGATCAGCTGTTTAACACTGTTAACCCATTTGTGCCACAGTGTGTGTTCTCAGAAGCAAAAGATTTGGGGAAACTTTTAGGAAAAATCTTGATTACAATGGTGTCTCTAAGTTAAGTAAGTTCTCCTATCATTGCAAATGGAGAAAATGGCCCATATGTGTGTTTAGAGATGGAAAATTAGTTCAAGACCCAGTTGTTTTTGAGGCTTTCAATTTATTATTTCTATCTTTCAAAGAAAACATAAAATTTAGGATAATAACATTTAGATGTTAAGCCTCACTTCCTTGGAGATTGTCATGATTAGTGGGAAGTATAAATAGGAAGGAAAATAATGTGCATATCATTTCATGGTCAGTGTAGGCCATTGCAGACATTGTCTTGATAGACTGGCATCCTACTTGCACCCTTAAGCAGTAGTGATGCCTTTAATCAGCATCCCTACTGCTTGTGGATGGCTTCTTGTTTTCAAAAGTGTCTAAGGTAGCACAGAAGTTTCTGCAGTAAAACAAGTAAACCAAAAGGCATGGTTTTCATACCTCTCCTGGGCAAAATATCACTACAGGCAAATAAAGTATGTTTTGGGAAAATCTGAAAGGGAGTTGTCAGCCTTCAGTGTGGCCAAAGCAGACTTGGGATTCCCCAAACCATTGTATATATGTGGTTTGGTCAGAAATCTCCTCTAGGGTACTAGATTTGTGGGGTCTTAGCATAGTCACAGTCTTCTGGTGAAGCAAGAGAAAAGAAGTTGCTGAAATTACCCTGCAAATACCGGGAAATTAACTACATCTTTTATTCAGCCTACTTTGAGTCTTGGATTTCCTAATCCAGTTGAAATTTTTTATGTTGGGTACTGCATGCAGTGTACAAAAATTATGGTTATAAGGCAAAGTTGTTTATTTTACATCATAATGTTCAAAACCATTCTCAGTTGGTAATATCAATATTTTCAAGCCCAGCTATTGTTAAACTAAAATTCAGGCCCACCAAAATGGAGTCTTAAGAATTATAGACTTTACAGGAGAAGCCCCTCAAAATGCCTCCTGGTCTCTGTTTTTCATGTGCACTGGGCTTCTGTTTTAAGCACTCTCCCTACCCCTCCAGTAACTGGGACAGCTTACCCATATGTGATTTAAACAAGTGCAAGTTAAAATTGAGTGATGGAGGAAAATGCACTTGGCATTTCAGAAAATTAATTGCTTGAAGTCAACTAGAAGATAAGGAAGAGGAAGACAGCATGATCGGCTCTTAGGAAAGACTGTGGCTGGCTTCAGTGACTACTCTTCAAGTGTTTGCTCTAAACATATTTTTAGTGCCTCTGCTTGAACACATTTATGTCTGTGTCCACCATTAGGGCTGGAAACACAAAATCCCAGAAACATTTTTCTGAACTAAATTATGACACTGGTTATCTACACAGACATACTCTTTATAGAAGTATCTGTAGATATATATACTTTATATACGTAGAAAGATATGTTTAAATGAATGCTATGCTTAAGAAAGATGGCATAGATTATGTTAGAACAGCCTTTTAGGCAGACTTCTCTAATGACGTGTTTGTATAGCTGTAGGGCATATCAAGAAGCCTCTTAACTCAAGAGCTCAAGCTTGCAAGTAGGCACTTCAGCTGCAGAGCAAGCACAAGAAACGAATAGCAAATTAAACATGTCATATATGGCAGATCTAACACACTTCAGAGGTGGCATTTTTCTAGGTGCCACCACACTCCTGGCTCGTGCTGCTTAGTCTGTGACTTACTATGGTGCTTTCAGTGATGTATCTCCCAGTACACTTGGCTAAATGGGGTTTGGTTTTAATAACATGCATAAATGTATGTGACACATGCAGGATGGAGATCACCAGCTATTCAACAGGTAGAAGAGAACAGGAATGTATTCAGGGACAGACTGTAGAACTGGAATAAACAGGTAAAATTGCTGTGGTCAAACACAAGTCGCCAGTTGCCTACACATGATGAGAAACCATTTGGCAGACTGAGAGGTGTGCTAGGAGCAGGCTATGGCCCTTAATGCTGCCTCCGACTCTTCACATGTGGTCTGCTGAGCATGTCTGCTCTGTGCTGAAGCAACCAGCTTTGCCCTGTGATAACCTGTTTGGTAGACTACCTCCCAGTTACTTTCACAGGAACAAGAGGCTGGAGGTCTACCAGCAATTCCAGTGAACTACTCTGACCTTTGACTGCTGGTGGTGAGGAGCCAAATTTCCTGGCTGGTTTTTTAAAAAATATATAAGTGTTTAAAAATTAAAGTTCATTTGTAATTGAATTGAAAAAGGAAAATCTCAGCATCTTACGTGAAGCGAATTAGGGGAACTGCTGATTATTTCCCTAGAAATTGTTCTATTAGATTTAATGTTAAATGTAATAGTCATATTAAATAGGAAATGCATGGCTGCGAAGGGTCAATGTAAATATTTTCTGTAGCATTAACTATATGATCTGATTACAATGGAATGTTTGGACTATTTTCCCCTTTACAATTTTATCATAATTGACATGTTTCCCTAAACATTTTGGTTTGAAGAAAATGGTATTGATCTTTTTAAAGAATAACTGGTTTAGTCAGTGCTTTTCCAGGCAGCTGTGACATATAGAGTGGAAATCAGGCTGACTTTGTCCCTTCCAACGCCCTGCAAGCAGCTCTTCTGTTGGGTTGCTCTTCCAGAGTAGAATCTTTGATAACATTGAGGACATGTACTCCGTGGGTGGTTGGGTTGAATCAAGTGGTGCCATGGAAGGAATCTGGGACTGCTTAGGAGGAGAAAGGAAAGTGTTTTCACTAAGTACAGAAGAACAACAGAAAGAAGAGATGATAGAGCCAGCTCCTCACAGACACTCATGTTGGTTTTCTGTTGATTTTTTGGGGCTAAATCAACGGGAGTGAGGCCCTGGAGACCTGCAGGGATCCATCCCTCAGTGTGTTGCAGTCTTGCAGGGCGGTGTCAGGGCAAGCCCAGGCAGGCTGGAATGGGGTTGTAAACCCTGCTGGAAAACTCTGGACACTGTTTCAGAATTGCCCAAGTGCCAGCTTGTCTTTAGCTCAGGCTGCTGGGTCCAAGTTTTTCAGATGGGACGGACTGGTCTTCCCTCAGCAATCACTGTAGCAGCTTTGCAGCTGGGGCTCTGTGCTGGGGCTTGATGGGATCTCACAGGTACACCAGATCCCTCTTCCACCTGCCCTCCTCTTCCCTGTATAACTCAGGGTCGTTGTCCCTGCATATCTTAGGCTGTTGACACCCTACTATAGACACAGGCTTACTTGTTGTCTTTGAGTCCTGCCTACCTCCCAGGCAGCCTCTGGGCTGGCTCACATCTGTGCTTATCCTATCAAGGATAAGCTGTCTGTGCTGAAGCAGCCACTGTAGAATGAAGTACAAGCAAAGCTGATTTGTACGTTTATGGTGGGTGTAATAATTTTCCACTTCTGCAAAGAGGCAAAGCCTTCCCTGCTACTTTTGCTGTATGTGTGTGGTGGAATAAGCATCTGTTGGGCAGTTCTAATTTGCAAGTGGGGGCAATTACCCATGGCACAGGTGTGTTATCCTCTGAAAGATTTTATGTCTTTCAAATGTGGACCTGTCTGCAAATAATCAGGCACTGCTATTTTATAGCCTTACACCCTATGGAGGATAATTACTGAGCTTTTTTCTTCACCTTACTGTATCTTTGTTTTATTCACCAGAGGAAAACTCCCACTTATGTCCCTCCTATTTGCCACATAAAAACTCTTTGAAGTGGAAATACAAGTCACAATAAGTTTATTGTTAAAGTAAATTACCACTGAATGAGAACACAGTGTATGTTTATAAGCCAATAGGTGTTGGAGAATGAGCCATTAAATACCAGTAGTTTGGCTCCTGTCTTTGTGGTTCACTTGCTTGTGTGAGGATTTGATAAGAATCACTGGGAGAATGCACTGACCATCTCTTGCAAACAAAACACTTTCTTTTGACCTTTCTGTCTGCAAAATACAGAACCTTTAGGGATCTGTTTCATTTCATTGCAGGCTGCATCTGCAGATGATTGGAAACATACCTACTAGTCCCAGGATGCTCAGATCCGAAGTCTTGGAAGTTCAGTTCTACATCAAACCCTTTGAAGTTCATTCCCATCTCTGCAAATGACTGATGGAAATGACTGAGCATCTGAAACTCGTTAAGAACCTAATCCATGACTCCCATTTAGCTTAGTGGCTTTTGGATTTAGGCCATTGCAGTGGGCTCTCCTGAAGGAAGGGACATTCATTATCCATTTCAGTTTTGCTCCATTTCTGATTATTAGGAATTGGAAATGATCAGACAAAATCTAATGAAATTTTAATTTTGTACATTCATTAGACGTAGATGAAGTGATGTCTAAAACAAGGCAAGAATAACAAGAAATTTGGGGCTTCAAAATTCCAGAGGAAGTTGAGACCCTTGAAATTTGGGCTGACTGCAGGGCTAGTTTGATACCTGGCCATTTTCTGGGTCCTGAGCCTCATCCTGTTCTTGAATATGGTAGTAAGCTTGCCTTAAGGGAGACAGAGGGAACATGGAATGCAATTGCTAACTCCATGCTTTCTGGCCCAGGCTCCCCTTGATTTGGGGTGGCTTTGTCCCAATTTGGGGATTGTGCTGTTGGTGCCGAGCACGCAGCAGAACTCTGGATATTGGAAACATCTCCTTACCACAGGGCATTTCGATATCACTCAACTTCCCCATAATGTCTGATATGGACTTGAACAAATTCTTGCTGCCTTCTGTACCTGGCTCAGGAGTGAGCAGTGTTTGGGGGTAACTGACCTGGCTTCATGTTCTGGCATGCAAAAAGCAATGCCACGACTGGGTGAGCACAGAGGCATCTTAAAAGTGGCCTTGTGAGACCATTTGCAGTGAGAACTTAGGAAAAAACTGTCAACTTTACCACCTCTTTCCATGGGTTGTTTAAAGCTGACAAATAAAAACTGCAGAGTTTGTCTTTTCTACTGGTTTAGTCTTTCTGAACTCTCTGTGTGTGCAGCCTTCCTCGGTATGGCTATTACACACAGGATGAAAGAAATCTGGCTTTGCTCAGCAGACCTCTGGTTGGTGTGAAAGAACAGCTTTCTAATTTTTAACAGTTTTCCCTGAGGTGGTACATTGGAGATGATGTGAACATGGAGTCCTCTTAAAATAATACTGCAAATTTGCTTGTCAAAATAGAAGAATACATGGATCTGACTAGAGAAAAAATAAAATCCATCACACTATTTATGTCTGCAGAAAACAAACCTTCTGAAGTGAAATATTGAGTTACTGGGGTCAGTGATGAAGCTAACACCTAGAGATAATGTATGTGATTCTTCCCTTGGGCTAGGAAATCATCAGCACGCTTGGTGTGTTGGTTCCCTGCAGGATCCCATACCCTGGCACTGGGGACACTGTGGAGCCCACAAGCCCAGGGTCTAGAACTCAGGACTGGATGGTATGAGCTGATTTTCCTTGGGCTTTGACAGTTCCTCAGGGCTGCAGTAGCCCATGGCAACTGGCAGACATAGTTGCAGCCCTCAGGTTGCTCTAGTTAGCACAAGGAGATCTATGAGTGAAATATTTCATGCTCTAGGAACTGAAGTGCTAAATGCAATCCACTTGGGAACACAAGGCCAAGTAAAGCATTAACACCGGAGTTAAGACAAACCAATTCAGGAATAACTAATATTGTTGACTTTGCTTGCACAAAATGTCACTTTCTTTGAGCTTTTTTTTTTCTCCACCAAAGCAGGTTTAAGGGCAAACACAAATATTAGTCATCTTTCTCCTATTAATTATTGTTAAAGGTTTAAGGGGTCATAGACTTTGAAGTTAATGCCCCATTCAATGTGGGAAAAGGCAAAACTGTGCATCCCCAGTGGTGTTGTTCTTTCTGGCTGGCTGGTTGATCACAGACCAACTGTCCTGCCTTGCAACATCAGCAGCACATTACTTGGGGGCAGTAATAGTGAGATGAGGCAGATTTCAGATGAAAGAGTGAGTGAGCATGCCTGCATGTGTGCATCACATGTATGTATGTGTGCTCCTGAGCATGGGGACATGAAAGAATGCAACAGCAGACCTGCTTCTACATCCTGGTGTGGCAGGCCTGCTGTTCTCCCCCTGTGCAAGGGTTTCTTTGCTTATCCTGTACAATGATCTCTTTAATGTTTTATATAGAAAAGAATGTCTGAAATCCTGGATTAACTTTGGAATAAAAGTGTTGATTTTTCCACACATGGGTGGCTTCTATGACCAGCTCTACTCTAAAAGTGACTCTCTCCAAATGGCATAGTAGGGCTTCTGGATTCACATTTCTCAGTTCTAGGTTGGATTTCTTTGCTTTACAAAAGTGAAGATGTGTTTGGTAACCCTCTGCACTCTGTCTTGGATCAAGATGAGCTGAGTTCTTCCTTTCTTAGGAATTTCTTCTATTGGTTGTGTGACTGCCTTTCATCAGCCCTACGCAAGTATTGCAAAGGATGAAGTCTGGACTTCTATTTAGAGTTAGTACAACAGATATATCTAGGGAAAAAGAGCTCAGCCTTGCTTGTGAGATTTTAGGAAGATGTGAAAAGTGGAACAGTTTTACAAAAACTGAGTATGTTTGTTACACAAATTGAATGCAATATTGAATATAAAGTTGACAAACAACTTGCCTAAAAATCAGTTTCATTATAGCATTTCAAAAGCCATTTTGGAACAATCAAAGCCAGTGATTAATTTGGATCAAATTGGATGAATAGTTTTGGCTACAAGACTGGAAACAATTTACATTGTATCCATATAGCTATACCTGTATGGAGAAACCCTTGCTTCATGAGAAAAGCTTAAACCACGCTACCAATAAACCTTAGTTCATGACCAGCAGACCTTCTGAAGATTCCTCCTGCTTATTGCCAAGTTTAATTTATAATATTTCTGCTCAGCTACTGAACCCCAAACTCCACTGTTTACAGAACTCTATTTGTAGATTACCGCCTAGAGGTGGGATTTGCACCCACATTGCCGGCCTGCCAGAAGTACCACTTTTTAGGGCACTCTACGATGTTTAGTGTTCCACCTGGTCTATACTTGTTTCAGTATTACAAGAAGGAAATGGAGGGAACAACTCTGTAGCCGGCTTCTACTTCCCTAATGCAAATCCTTCCTTTTATTGAAAACAGATTAAAAGAAGTGTGATGCAGCACCACAAATCCTGTTTTGTGCAGTAACATTTCTAAGAATGAAACGGCACTTTTCCTTTCTGAACTCACCTGCCTCTTCTGTGACAGTGGCAGGCTTGGAAATGACTCCTGATTACGACAGGTGAAAGTCATGAATATAGAGAGACCAGGAGGAAAATTGCATTGCAATCTGCCATTCACCCTGGAAAGCAGAAAGGAGATGATGCTGTGCCAGCACATCCTCTGTACACACTGTTTAAGGGCGAAGGGGAAGCTGGACTCTCCTAGGTATCAACGCTGAGGTTTAGCACATTTCAGAAATCAGCTCTTTAAGCAGAGAGAACATCCTGGAGGCAGCACCAGCTCCGCAGCAGGGGTGGGGGCAGCAGGGGACCATCACCTGGCAGTCAGCAGGTTGAGGCAACACTGGAGAGAACCATTTGGCAACAGGCAGGTGGACCAGACAGCAGGAGTGCAGCACCATTTGCTCCACGACTTGGCATTAATGAGACACCTATTGGAATTCTGCACACTCTTTAAAGACCTTCTGTGCGGAAAATTGTTACGTTTACCGTAATCCTTTGCAAGTGAAAAACCAAACTGGAATCTTACCCACTGTACTTATCTGCGGGCTTCCTAGGAGGCTTTTGGAGCTGTGCAAGTCATGTTGCTTTCTGGATGGAGGTGCAGAGAGGTAGACAGCTATTGCAAGCAGTGAACAAACTGGAGAGTCTTGCGCACAAAAGGGATAGTGTTCAGCATGAAGGACTGTTATTTGACTTGACAGTCAGGGTTGGGTTTTTCCAAGCAGTTTTTCTCTGTGTGTGCATGCTTTAAAGAGCACACTTGCTGCATGTGCAGAAGAGAGCTAATGTGCCCTGGATGGAATAACATCTTTTAGGAATATGGCTTCCAAGACTAGGGCTATAATTTTAAGGAGTTTTAATGTCCAGCATGCTGAGCTCTTCCTAAAAGACTGGCTGTAGGACTAACAGTGAAAGCTGGACTATGAGTCATCCAGGCTGAGTTTAAAAGTGCTTTTTCTTAGACCAGTTGAAAAGCTCTTGGCTTCCTCAGAGACATCCAGCATATGGAAGGAGCCTGTGTTAATGGTAAAAACAGCTCACAGAGCTCTCTGGCTTATGAAGCTGGACATTGGGGAAAGGAAGGTGCCTTTTTCATTTCATGATGCTGGTGATCACTTATGGGGCCTCATTGTTTCCTTCCCCAAAAGACCTCCACTCCCTGTATGTTTTGAAGCAAATTGTTGTTCTGCCCAGTCCTTTGCCTGCACTATCATTTCATGGACACAGCACTGATCTCTGTAACACCCATTGGTTCAAATTTGAAACTCTGGCTAAGCAGCTGGAGAATTCAACTGTAGCAGAACTAGGAGCTCCCTGCTGACTTATGTGGGCTTTGCTGGTTCACAGCATCACAGGAAGCAGCTCTGCAGCCTCAGCACCCATCTCTTTGACCTACCTGGAGAGAAGAATGGGGAACAGGGAGGAAAAACTAAAAAGCAGAATGACTGTTCTTTTGCTGGGGATGCCCTACCACTTACTGTAGCTGGGAACAAGCACAGCATCCTCTGTAGTGCCAGAGCCAGGAGGCAGCAAGAGAAATGTATAATCTTGTGCCTGGTGTGGTAGGGGGAGGGGGAAATGTCTTTTAAAGTGTAATAACACCTAGGTTTTATAATCCCGCCCAGCTAAGGCTTGACAATTCTTCTGATAGCCCAAATACTATAAATTTAGTTGAAGATAACAGAACAGATGGGAAAAACATATGGTTTGTAGGTAGTGTGTGGTGGTTGATATTTGTGGTACATTAGGGGAATTTATTTTATTCTCTCTCTTTCCCTGTATAACTTTTTTTATACTTTCTTAAGTTCTTTGTGCCTTTAGGTGATCTTAGGGCTTTGCAAATGTCTAATAACTTGGCTTTGTTCAACCAAATAATCTGTTGCTTTGTAAATCTCCTTTAGAGTTTATTGTCTGTATATGTTATCTTCAAGCTCCAGTTTGAGCCAGTAGAAGCTGGATCACTTAGAGCCCAATCACTTATTCCATCTGTCCCATTAATATCTGTGGAGAACTTGAATGGCCAAGTCCTCACTATGTGCACTGGGCACTGAGAGTAGCAGCACACACAGGAATATGCCACGGATGCAGAGCTTGTGCTTGTATGCACAGGCTGGGAGCAACATGGGACCAGCTGGGCAGAGGCCACCTTCCCACCAGTGCTGGCCTTACCCTGCTGCTCCTCACCTTTGTTGTCAATGGGGAATGGGAGGGTACCTTCAGCAGTGTGTGCTGCTGCCAGCAGGATGGACTGCTTCCCTTTTGGTTTGGTTTAGAGAAAGCTTGTCTGTTCTGCAGGGGGGGATTGCTGGAAAAGCACTAGAATATTAACCCCCTGATTTACCTGCCTATCTCCTCCCCAACAAATCTGTGTGTTAAACCAGGGCTAGATACAATGTTCAGCTTTTTATATGATGCTAAAACTAGGCAAGTCAGACTGGGTTTAAAGCACAAATATACAAATGCTTCAAGTATTTGCTTATGGTTACCTGAGAATAGCCATGTAAGAATATGAGTTGTGATTACAGAACAAATTTACATTTAAGAGAAAGGAACATTAGACAATTATACAGGAGGCAATATTTGTCCATAATTTTAAGAAATTTTAAGTCCATAATTTTAAGAGTTCTTGAGAAGAACTCTCTTTTCCCTGGAAAAGGAGATGTGACAGCAGGTCTTTCCATGTGTCTGTAGTTTGAAGGGAAGAAGTACATCTTTGCCATATTAAATGGACAGGGTAAAATACAGCTTTGATAAGGGATGAGATCAGGCTTAAACCAAACTCGGCCTCAGCTGTCAGACTCTTCTGTCTCTGAGCACCTCCTAAGTGCCTTGAGTTCAGAGATAGGCTGCTGACTGACCCAGGTGTGGTCCGCTTTCTCTCTTGAATGTATTGTCATGATGCAGGGATGTTGTACATGGGCCAGACTTCCTGAATATGATTTTGTTTGTTATCCACGGATCTACCTTGGTTCATCAGCTTGCATACCTGCTTTTCAGCATGCCCAGAAACTACATGCGTCTGTTTGTACTCCTTCTCATATTCAGTAATAAAATTACATGCAGTAATATTCTCAGTGTATCAGTGACTTAATATGTACCATTTTGATGAATTTATCCAAAAACTATTTGTAGGTTTTTGACCTCAGCTTGAACTAAGGCATTTTCATATTATCTCAAGCTCCTCAAAGTAGCCTCGTGGTACATGTTCTGTCATTAAAGATGTGGAGCATGTGAACACCCTGATGAAATGGATGATGCAAGTATTTTCTGTTTTGTAAACACTGTATGTTGCCCTGTGAGGTAGATGTCATGAAGTGCATGACACCAAGCTTATCCTGATGAGAAAGCCAAATGTGCCATGGGGAACCAGATGCAAGAACAAGCAGAGAGTTCAGGTCAATTTAGCTAAGACAGGATTAGGTTGATGTCCATGCTGTTGAAAGCAGGATACCGAATAGTTATATTGTTATATTGTATATATTATATTTTTTAAAAAATTAAGCAGAAGTTCACTACTTTAGTTGTGTCTGGAAAGATGCTCTGCAAATTAATGGAAACCAAAGATATGATCCTGCAAAGTATTTGGCATTCCTATAATCTGTGTGTGCTCAATGCAAAGATCTGATCCGGCCAGTGAGATCAGTTCTGTGTTCCTATTGACAAGGATGGGTTTCAGATTTTTCTTGTGGAATTGACTGGGACAAGGTCAATGATACGGATTTGTGTTTCAGAAGCAATGGTTAGGTTCCAGCTGAAGAAGGTCACTGTGAGTTGTCACAAAGCACAGCTCAAGGGCTAAGGGGCAGTGTAGGAGAAGGATTATCTTTGCAACGCAATTTGGGACTAGCAGAATTTTAAGACCATTACAATATGCACATGATGATCAATGAAGATCCTTAACTCTGGCATCTCCCCCTTGAGGCCGGATTTTAAAATTACAGAACTCTATGAATCGAAAGAAACTGTTCAAATCAACACTGAAGACCTAAAGCTGCAGTTTGTAGTGGGAGGACTTGTGACTCCCATGTTAGCTGGGTACATTATACCTGCCTGGGTAGCCCAGGAAATGAGGGAGCAAAGTTTGAAGAGGGGAGTTTGTCATTAGTGTCTGTTGATACCAGCATGAGCAGAAATGGAGTCCAGAACTTTGATAGGTGAAAGCTAAATAACAGGCCAGATAGTAGTGAAGGATGTCTGTTGCTCCCTGCTGCTTAGCCCATCTCTGAAGGCCCACAGAGAGGTGGTGTGGCTGGAGACAGGATGGCTGCACCTGGGGAGCTCTATAAATTTCTCTTGGGTTTTTTTACTTGATTGGAGAACACTTCTGCTCCAACTTACAGCCTTTGACAAATCAGAATGTATTTACAAAGTGACTTTCACACCTCAGATACATTCTTTGGAAGAGAATGCTCTATGCGTCAGATGTTTTAAAAGAATTGTTACTGGGTTTCTGATGGTATTTTTTGTATGTATATATTCCATCTCAGAAATGTTTCTTTTGGAAGGATGTGTGATGTATAACTGTTCCCTTGGTCTTTAAGTGAAGTGTTTTTTCAGCTGTAATTGTGTCTTTTATTCTTAAACTTACCCTTATAATTAAAAGGATATGACAAGCTTTTGCATTCCTAAGTGCTGACCCATTTCATGTGATTGGTTGTGCTTGATGCCTTTTCTCCATTTTTCTCTCTTTCCTGAGTTCCTAACTCATAGGTGGCCAAAATTATTTGTTTTCTACTAGTAGCTTTTCCACCCACTTGCCACACCTAGTTAGAGGTTCAGTAATGCAATACTTTAAAATTAGCCAGAACCTGATTCTGCTTTGGCTTATACTGACTCTGTATGGCTGTAGCTCCAACAGGAGAAGGGAATCAGTCTCAATCTATAAACATTATTCCTCTGAAACATTTAGCAGTGATGTCATTTAACCTTGTTGCAGTAATTTCCTTTGCAGGATTGTGCAAAATGTATTTTACATCTGATAAGGCATTTAATGAATCCTTGATTCCCTCAAAGTTTCAATAAAAGCAAAAACTTTACACCCTTGGCAAGGGAATGGGACAGTGAAGAGCTGCAGCCTTTAAAGGCCCAAGGCTGGAATAGACATTGCCCTGCATCTGTTTGAAGGAGAGTTGCTGCCTGCAGTGGAGCAAGCAGGGAGCAAATACTATCCTGATCCTGGAACAGTTTCCATCTGCTTTGTGCTGGTATAAATGACTGCATGTAGCCTGTGGAGCTGGGCTTGGCATACCTTTCTGGGTGCCAGAGAAAATCACAAGTAAGTAGAGACACGTTGGCATCAAATGGTACAAAGAGGAAACACAATTAATGCTTATTGGAATTGCTGTGGAAAACCAATAAAACATTGGTAACAAAAACTGTAATGAAAGAGGCTTTAGCAATAGCTAAATAGCTTCATAGGTGGCTGTGCAACCCAGAGCACTTGATTCTGGAGAGTATTTTGTAGCAAAGGTACTCAGGACTGCAGCTGTCCCTGGTGCTCCCGATGTGCCTTGATTGGGTCCAAACTCTCCCTGAAATCTTTCATGCAGCTGCCACCTCACATAGCTGAAGACTTACAGGCTAGTTTGCCTATTCTCTTTCTTGGATGGTGGTGACTGTGTTTAGCTATTAAAAGGGACTCCATTGTAAGAGAAATGTGAGCTAGTGAATGGAAGGAAAATGTTGACTTTCAAATCCATAGTACTTATAATCTATTCAAGACCAAAAATGTCATTTATTTCTAAAGACTTGTATTTTTGCTGTGCTTTGTATTGTTGCAAAGACAGTCTAATTATGTCTCTGTTTGGATTTATTTATACTGCTTGTACATGGGCCTCTCTTTTCCCCTGCCCTGTAAAAAAGGAAAAGCCCAGGAGAATCTGGTAGCAGAGTGAGGCTGCGTTCATCTCCGGGGAGGTAGCACACAGGTCAACCTGAGCTCCCCCGGTCCATGTGTTGCCTGCCAGCAACATCCTTCTGTTCATAGAAGGAGCATGTGCCTGGCCCAAGGTGAGGGTGTGCCTTATTCGCTGTCAAACCAGTTCTGGCTTCATTTTAGCCTATGATGTATTTTCCTTCCAATATTTTCCTCTTCTCCTAAATTCATCCTATAGCTTGAATTTAGGCAACAGAAAGGGAAAGGGAAAAGGGCATCCAAGAAAGGGAAGAGAAAGCAGAAACTTAGAGAGATGTAAGAAATAAGGTGTTAGTGGGTGACAACTGAGGTAACTGGAAATGAGGTGGACAAAGCAAATTGTACAAATAGGTTTTCATCTGTCTGATGCAGAACTTGTGGCATTTAAATTAATGTTTGGTGCAGTATCCCTGGTCTGGCTGGGGTACAGGGTAAACCAAGTAAGGCCATCCTTGCGTTCTTGTACTGTCAGCACAGGGATGGTGTTTCCCCTGCTGCCTGATGCTGGATTTCTGTATGAAGGTGGATCTAAACAGGCAGTTTCTGTCCACCCGAAGTAAAATGAAGGCACAATAAATTAGTCATTAAAATATGTCTTCAGCAGGAAGTAAAACAGCCACTTTGTCTATGTACGTGCCAACGCCCAAAGCACTCTTATAAAATAGAAGTGGCAGCTCTTCTCCCAGCCCCTTCCTGGTGTAAATGTGACAGTGGGTGTGATCTGCACTGGGCATTTCTGCTCACCCAGAGCACTAGAAGAGTTAAAGCAAAGGGCCAAATACTCTTAAAAGCGAAGAGGCAGCAAGAGCTTGGCATCTGGTTTGAGAAAGGAGGAAGCATGAGTAAATATTTGAGAGGAACAACCATTTTTGTCTTTTCATTCAGGGGCCCAGTCTATTGGGTTTTGCTCAGGCCAGAAGGATGAAGCCCCGTGATTGTCATTAGGACTAGGTACACACAGTTCAGTGGATTTTGTACTTTACGGCTGCTCTGTGATAATGTAAGAGAAAAAAAAAATCCTTTATAGTCACCGATTATCAGGTTACATTTTATTAGAGATATAAATGCCAGCAATTTAAATGACTGTATTAGGTTGTCCTTGAAAAAATGGAATTTGTAACTAAAAGGACAGTGAAAGGAATTCTTTTATGAAACAATAATGCCATATTAGTTGAAACAAGCATTGCATATTTACAAACTTTAAGACAGTCAATGCTTTTTAGGGAAGTATATGTGCAGTGGTTATCTTTCTTTTTTATGGACAAAAATATTTTATTGCCAGCTATTATGAAGTCCACAATCTCTAGGCAGAGATTATAATGGACTAGATACAGGGCACTATCAATACTCTTAGGTAACATTTCAATTCTATTAGCTTACTACACTGATAGTGTTCACTGTGGACTGAAAGACAATCAAAAGAGTACCACAAGAACAACTGGATATTTACCTGCGTGAAGTATTACTCCATAGGGCCATATATCACACTGATATCTGAAAGCATTACTCCTCATACTGTAGCTTGCTACTGCTGTTTCACTGTGCGAATGATTGCAAAGCTAGAAGGTTACAGGAGGATGCTTGTGTGAAGCTGTGTTGAGTGCTGGCTGTAGTGGCTTGTCTGTATTTGGTTGTCTTCCAGATCTCTGGGGTTGGGCTCCACCTGTGCCAAAGAAGTGTGTCGTCTAGTGGTTCCCGTCCTTTCTGGAGCCAAGCCTCATGTTCGAACCCTGGCAGTGTCCCATGCTTCCTTGGATCGAGCTCCAACTGGATCAGGGCTTGGAGTCCTGGTTTGCTGCTTGCGCATGTATGCGTGCACCTGCTTTTTGATGTGAAGTGTTAGCAAGTACAGTTTGGTGTGTTAATGCAAAATCTGTCAGAGCAGGTTGCCCACCTGAAGCCAGTTTCTTAAATGTGTGGCAACCACATTTCTGCTGTGATTTCTGTGATTCTGGAAAGCCTGATGCAGTTTAGAAGGAAGAGGTTATGCTGTCTCCAGATCTTCCCTTCCTTCTAGACTGGTAACTGTACTGTTTTGTAAACTGCATCTTCTGTACCTTGACTCCATTGATGAATGTGTGGGGTGTACATTTGAATAGCCTGGGGCTTCTATGCTCTTACCACTGTCCTCAGGAGTCGAAACCTTTGTCCCTCAGATTCCTGTGCAGTGAGAAATGTCAATCTTGTGAGTAGCTGCAGCACAAAGTGTTAGTTGAAGGCCTTCCTCTGGAAAGCAAGGTTCAACTCTGTTTTCTGGGTGATGCTGACTGGGGAGCTGTGACGTGTAGCTGGGCTTCTAGGAGAAAAAAACAAGTCTAAGGTTCCATTTTTACTCTAGTGTCCAAAGGACTGTAGAAGATACTGCCATTCAAATCATGAATATTTGGATTTCCTTCACACTTGCTTTATTAGCATTGTTTTGCTTTGCCAAGTTCTAGCTTGAGTTGGAACCATGCTGCAAAAGGCAAACTATGTTGTGTTTGCTTTAGCCCAAAAGACTACACAAAGCACTGGAGCTCTCCAAACCCACATCAAAGGTGAGTGCACCCTCTGCTGCTCCAGACACATCTGTCAAAAAGGATAAGCATTTGCTGCTGCTTGGAAAGATACTTAACCTGCCTGTTAATGTAGCAAATTACTTCTGCCCCTCTTGGCTTGGAAAAGACTCTTGAAAATTAAACCTATGTAGTCTGGACAAGATGCAGAGCAAACTCAGGTGGCAAACAGCTCCACAGAGAATATCCAGGCAAAAGGATGTAAGAAAGACAATAAATGTTTTTAAGTTTTTTATTTGGTGGCAGTGTCTTCAAATCTGCAATAAAAAAGAATCCCCTCAAAAGAGAATTTGCCCTGCTGTTGCTTACTGTACCTGTGTAGGAAAAATCTGTGGAGGCCTTCCAAGTACTGCACAAAGCAAGAACTTGTTTTGCCTAAAATCTGTCCCACTCAATTACTGTCAGGCTGAGAATATGACTTTGCTCAGTTTGTACAGCTAGCCTCAGGCTCCTGTAAATTACTTTGATCTACATGGATCCCTGAGGATCTCTTAACTTGTGAGTTGGGCTGCACAGCTTGTTCCATGAAATGGGAAATTGTGTCTTACTAGTGGGGGACTCTACGCCCCTTCTGATAGCAGTAGCCTGTTTCACACTTGTAATCACAGGACCTAGTGCTTCTCTGAAAGGTGTCTTTCCAATGGGGTAACTACAATTAAAGATGCACTGTAAATGCCATAGATGAAGCCACATTATCTATTTAAATTAAACATTCATATTACTACTTTATAAATATCTGTTTTCTTTCTACAGTCATCACCCCAGTTGAGGGTGATGGCATTTCCTGCAAATGCTGACCAGCTGGGATTAGCAGCCATTCTTTGCACCAGAGGTTATCATCTCTCAGCAAAGTTCTTATTTTTTTCCCTAGGAAATTTCCTGTCTTTAGGTCTGCATTTCTTAAATGATACTACTGCCTTAAATGTCAGCTGGCATACAGGGATGCTCTTCTGGCTTACTCAGTTTTGTCTGTGAGCAAGGTGGGAAATGTTCTGTCAGTTCTGTTTCTTATGGAAAATACACTTTTCGCAACATAGATTTGCTTCTGCTTGGGGAACACTGACTTTGGGGATTTGGGGTTTAAAGGCTGTTGGACTTTGTTGTTTGTTTGGTTTTTAGTTAGTTTCAAGCTTAGAGCTGAAAGCTTACGTTTGTCTTCTGTGTGGGAAACACCAGTTATTTTGATGCTACCCCACCTCACAGTTTTGCAACAGGAAAATATTATGTTGTAAAAAAATGGGTAGGGAAAGGGGAGATTAGCAAAACCCAGTGTTTTCTACAGAGAAATGGTCAATTTTTCTGCAGCTGAAATGTGTATTTTCTATGATTGGACCATTTTTCCTAAAGGAACTGAAATGTTTTTCTTTGGGGGTGTGTGAAATTCCTTTGAGTCCAAGTGAGCTCTTGGTGCCTCCAGGGACTTCAGGTGTGCAGTCTGTATGTCCAGGGCCAGTGCTCACTCTGGGATTGCCCTGCACACACAAACAGCTTCCATCACCAGTGGCCTTCCTCTACTGGTGATATGTTATGGGGTGTTGGGGGAAACTAAGGTGAACCAAGTAGGAAAATGAGGCTTTTTGGCCCCTGGAGCAGCTCATAGCTTGAACTGCTTTACAATGAAACATTTTTGCTTTTCTCAGCAGAATCATTTTGATGCCAGCTATTCCACAGGTGTTTTCTGTAGGCCAACTTGTAAAATAAAAGTGATTTTTGTATGCCAATGTAGCAAAATAAATGTTGAATACTGGCATTTCGCTCAGGCTCCAAACTGTGCTTTTCAGCTAAGAGAAGAGTCCAGGTTTAGATGATGGAGTATTTGTGGTTTAGCTTCCTAGTTTGACTGTTGAGGATTTACAGCACTGTAAATCTAGTCTAACATTATGTAAATCCGTAGTAATGTAACTATATTTATTTCCCTCCATGGAACTGTCTAGGTTTACACTAGTGAGAATAAGAACAGTATTTGGCCCTTTAATATCTATCTCCAGATAATAAAAGTCATATGAGGGTTTCACTAAATATTTGGCAAATCTACTAAAACAAGCCCAACAAACTACGCAGGACGTAGATTAATTTCCTCCACCAGCATCTGGGTTCAGCATTATAATTAGCAGCAGATCTAGTGATATGCCAAACAAAGATGTCTATGTCAAATAGCTATTTCTTAGAAAGGAGGGGGGAGGAAGAGAGAGAGAAGAAAGAGGGGGGCTTAAATTAATTGAATACCATGAAATCAGTCCACATTGCTAGCCTGGGTGATAAGCAGTAACCGCCAGAGGTGTTTACAGATGGCAGCTAGCACAATTTTCAGTTACATTATTCAGCTCAGTTCATGATTGTATAGGCATTGCAGAAGCACAGAGGACTGCCTTTACTCTCTTACCTCTCCTAATGGCTGCTTTTCCCCCTTGAAACTTCTTTTGATCTCCTGACATGTGAATCACACTCGTTCACTTGGGCTCACTTAGGCTTTGGCTTTAAATCAACTCTGCATGTTAAGTGCACCTCATACAAGTGACAGGCAATGCTTACAAAAGTTGGCATGGAAGCTTCCTCAAACAACAGCCAAAGCAGGCATACCCACAGCCCAGTGAAGTCTCTGCATACCCTCAACTGCCACAGTGAGGCTGTATGTATGAGGAGGACAAAGACACTGTTGGTACTTTGGAATGTGGAGATCCCAGACACTGCCAGAAACCTGGAAAGGGGGGAAATTAATTATTCAGACCTCTGAAGAAGTTTGAATTGAGCTCTGCTGCTCAGAACAGATACAGATCTATGTGTGGGCTTGATAGAGGAAACTCTGATCTTCCTAAGATTAGGCAGTCACCCTGTGACAAAAACAGAACTGCAAAGAGTTAATTTAATTCTATGAATTTCTGGAAACAGTGAATTAAATCACTGTCCAGAATGATCAAAAGTAGTCTTAAGACAGATTTGGCACCTCTTCCGGACTGTTTTACCACAAAATGACCTTGGGTTTATAGCTGTGTCATACTAATGTCTGAACCTTCAGTTTGCGTGCTAGAGGGCTGCACTCCACCAGTGGCAAAGGATGCTTTCATTCATTTATAACTTAGAGATATTAAACACCATAAAAAGTTCAATATACCAGTGTGATGATAATATATCTGTTGTCTGCACTTCAAACTTCCCAGCTAACATTCCAGGATTATTTGTCAGGCAGTAATTAGAATGATACATTTTAGATCTTCTGAAATGGTGCCAGGAAGAGAATTGCTTTCCATTTTGAACACTGTTAGTGGTATAGCTATGGTGGAAATGCTGCCTAATGAAAATACTTTTAAACATCTCTTGGTCTGCATGTGGTCCCAACCTGCACAAGGAGCACAGGCAATCTCTTATGTTCGCCTTGCTGAGTTGCAGAAGAATTACTTTAACAAGTTGTCAGTGCTGACTACACATATGGAAGAGTCCAGGCTTTAATGCCACTGAACCCTACTGTAGAAAGCTCAAAATTATACCAAAGTACCAAACACTCAAAATGTTCTGGGGATCTGTAATTCTGCCTGATGGTCAGGGTGGAACACTTTCCTCTGCCGCCAGTGGATTCGAGCCTCAGTGCTGGATCCCAATTTAGAGAAAAGCCATACTGATCAGAGTGTTTTGCATCAGGATTTTAGTTCAACATAGAAAAAGTTAGAGAACTGTCATTTTAGCTCTATGACTTCCAAATATCAATGCAGAGATATGACCAAAAGATGGGTAGACTTATCTGGATTTGAACTCTGGCAGAATGGGGATGAAAACCTAGTATGAAAATTTGACATGAAGCTTAAAAAGGTACTTCACAACATTGCTTACTGGACTTTTCATAAGGAACATTAGTCATTTGTGATCAAAACTGCTATGTCTACAATGAAAGAAAACTTTATTTCAGTTGTTTATAACCTATACCCAGGAATGAAGGCTCTGGATCAGACTATTTTACTGTGATAGGAGTGTTAAGTTGCAGTAAAGTCTGACTCTAACTATATTATCTCCTGATTGGGCTTCATAGTAGTAGTCTATTAATCCTGGGGTTTAGAGAAAGTTGATGAGTGAGCAGATGCCTACATGGCCTCTCTCCTACACAAATGAGTAAGAAATGCTCTTGATAAAGTAGAATAGAAATAAATGTGTCCATTTAAAATATTCAGGTGTTACCTTTTGGTGACGAGTGCAAGTCAAATAGGAAGTGTGCTGGAAAAAAATCAGGTATGTCTGTGTTTTCCACTAGACTATCTTGAGATTCCTGCCTTTCCAATAACTAGTCTTTGGGAACATTGTAATGGTTTATTATACCCTTTATATAGAATACCAGGTCTGTAAAGCTGATGTATACTAGCACAGAAAGGCTAAACTGTGCTGATTTACTGCAACCCAGGGTAAGACTGAAGGATGTTAAAACGGAGTCATCATCCCACAGAGAAGAACCAAATATATGCATGTTGAACATGGTTTCAATTCTTAGGCCAGTTTTGTTCTACTCAGAAGTACTTGTGTGTGGCTGTCCTCACCTGGTGAGCCCATAAATCCTACAAAGCTGAGGATTCATGTGCTGCACTGATACCTGGTGTTACTAGGAAGTATTTGCAGGATAAATCCATCTGCAGTCACTCTTTGGCTCTTGATTTGGAGCTGGCACATTGCATAGATTCTTAAATGTGGCTCCTGCCCAAACGCTGAAATCTTCCCTTCCCATTCCACTTTTACTTTGGGTTACGTGATCTCTACAATAGCTGCAACTGTTTCTGTACTTCTCCAGTTCTTTTCAATCACTTCTACAGATATCCTGCTGGGTTCTCAGTGGGGATGGCCACATGTTTTCTTGCCTTCAGGCTACAGGAAAGAAACTGCGGGCACTGTCAGTGCCAAGGCTGTTGATGACTGTTGGTGAATGAAGGTCCACTTTCAGTGTCACTGCACTGTAGCTGCTGAACCCTCAGAGACCTACCTGCTGGGAGTGAGGTGGACATGCATCCTCAGAAGCCTGACCAGCAACAAGATTGCTGGCAGCTCAGGATGGTTAGTGTTTATCCCTGTGCGCAGAGACAGAGGCATCCTGTCTCTATGCGTTTGCAAAGTAAAGGGGAAAGGTGGCTCTTCTTCATTCTGTTTTCTCCAGTGCAAGGTGAGCCTCAGTTTGGCAGCTGGCATGCAACTTCATTCCTTCTGCTTTTTTTTTTTTTTTTTTACCTCTCATTTTTTCTCTGCAGTGCAAAAATAGTATCAGTAACACATTTGTATCCTACAGGAAAGGTAACATGTGGACAATGTTGCAAAACTCCAGGTGGGAGCTGTGGCTGTTGTACAGAAATGACATATGTAAAAGTTACCAAATATACACAGAAGCTTTGAAGGAGAAAGGTGTGATTTCAGAGAAAATTATCTCATGCTTCCTGAGACAAATGGGAAACCAGGTTGCTTGCCCCTCATGGGAATTTTCATGGCACTGGATTACTTACAGTTAGCCCTCTGTTGTGGTTTAAGCCCAGCCAGTAACACAGAACCACGCAGCCGCTCCTCACTCCCCCCTCTTCCTTCACCCCGCTCCTGGAGGGATGAGGAGGAGAATGGAAAGAATGTAACTCCCACAGGTTGAGATAAGAACAGTCTAGTAACTAAGGTATAACCCAAACCACTGCTGCTGCCACCAATAATAACAATGATAAGGGAAATAACAAGGGAAGAGTATACAACAGCTCACCACCTGCCAACTGATACCCAGCCCGACTGAGCAGTGGTCTAACCTTTCTGGGTAACTGCCCCCAGTTTATGTACTGGGCATGACGTGCTATGGTATGGAATACCTCTTTGGCTAGTTTGGGTCAGGTGTCCTGTATCTGCTTCCTCCCAGCTTCCCCTCCTCCCTGGCAG